>JAUMHI010000065.1:18281570-18296803 GCA_032359435.1 Enteromius unitaeniatus
CATTGCAGTAATGCTAAAAGTCTCTCTTGTGTGTTCTTCAGGTACGACACCATCACGAATCAGTGGGAGACGGTGTCTCCTCTGCCCAAGCCCGTTCATTCGGCGGCTGCCACCGTGTGCGGTGGAAAGATCTACGTGTTTGGTGGTGTGAATGAGGCCGGACGCTCGGCTGGGGTTTTACAGTCTTACATCCCTCAGACCAACACCTGGAGCTTTATAGAGTCTCCTATGATCGGTAGGTACTTTGCTTGAACACCAGTTTGTTAATGGAAAATTAAAATTGTTCATTTGTGCATCTACATTTTCACCCAAAGACAATTTAAAAACGTGTTTGTCAATATGGCACCAGGAGGTGGTTGATTATTTGTGGTCTGCCATGGTAAAAAGGCTTTTATGGGGTTGTTTGCTTTGCTCAGGGGGTCAATCGTAGCAGAAGAACAGCAGGACTGATACGGCAGATTGGGACTCACCATCTTTACTTGCAGAAGGAGGTTTTCAGGCTTCAATTAGCTCAGTGATTGCTGTGCTATGGCATCATAAAACCCATTTCATAAACTAAATGAACTTGGTAATTAAATTAAGTTGCATTCGGAACATAGAACTAGATAAACATGACGAATAATCATGAGAGTCCTTCATGATCATCGTTACTTGTAATGGTTGTTCAGACACTTGAGTATAGCACCTTTGTGCAGAACAGTCATGTTAAATCAGCAATCTAGCAGGTATTCATAGGTGAAGTTTTAATAATAAATTAGATTTATAAATATTACTAATAAATACTTATGTTGACACGTGAAACAATAGTAAAATAAAATGTATTATGTTGTATGAATTTTATTTGTACACTGTTTTTATTTATATTTATTAATAATAAACTATATGAAAACATTTAATGATATTTAATTTTAAACAGTAATGAACAATAATTTGGCAATGTATTATTATTGGTTTATGTTCATGTAAAGTTTACTTATGCTAATATATTTTGTAATATAAAAAAAATAATTTTACATTCATTTGACATTTTATTTAAGATTTTAATGTAATATTTAAATTTATTAATAGTAAAGGTCGTTAAAAAAACAAAATATTTATGATATCTAATGTTAAAAGGTAATGGACAAAAACATTACAAATAGTTTCCCCAAAAATGACAATTGTGTCATCATTTACTCACCCTCGAGTAGTTCCAAATCTTTATGAGTTTCTTTGTTCTGCCACAGGGAAGATATTTTAAAAGAAGTTTGCAACCAGGCTGTTTTTGGTCACCATTGACTTCCATAGTATTTTTTTTTTTTTTACTATGGAAGTCAATGGTGACCAAAACAGCCTGGTCACAAACTTTTTAAGCGGTTTGGAGCTATTCCTTTAATCTTGGTTCATATGATTATTATTATATGATATTCAAACATAAGTAAATGGAATTCATTTATTTTAGATTTATATTATTTAAGATTAGAAAATTATGAGATAAATTTTCCTATTACATTTAGAAATAAATGCTGTAAAAACTCTTAAACCGTAATGAGCAAAACTCTTACCTCATTTAATTATCTTTGTTCATATTGCTTCAAATACTATTTTGAACCTTAATGTTTGAAAGTGTATATCATAATTATATAAGCCATTACTGTTATAATTTTTGTTGACTAATCAAGGATAAATGCTTGCATGGTATGATTTGTTTTAGGAATAAGTCTTCCTCTATCTTGGCGCTGTTAGTGTTTGGTTTTCTGTCACAGATTGACAGGCATTTAAGTATTCATTTAGTTTCCTTTATTTATTACCCAGAATGAGCCATTCTACCATTGCACACAGTTTTTCCACGGAGGTGATGGCCTTACGCTCAAGGTTTTTAACAGGTTCATTTCTTCAAAGGTGTTGTTTGAAGGCCTGCAGTCAGTAGTAAACACTACTGAGCAAACACTAGTTCAGCCAGTGCCAACAAGACAAGCTGTCAGTGAAGGTCGAGCAGGCAAAGTGCCACTGGAAGTGCATGAAGCCATGTGGACAGTGGGGAATTGATTGCAAACAATTGCTTGTACAAATTACACAAGATTGCAGGGCGTCTTTAGAGTACAGGCACATTAAAAAGTGATTCAGGAAGCCTCTGGACAGTCTGATGAGTTATCACTGAACTGGCTCCAAGCCACGTCGACAGACATCCCTCAGTCTCTGGTGTTGATAAAACACGCTTAAAGCATGTCAATTGGTGTGAGACGTCCATCAGAGTGCGAGATGGGGTTGACTGAAGTAGTCTCGCTTAAAACGCTTCAACTTGTTTATTGCGGACAGAAGGTTACTGACGGCGTTCTCACCCCAACTCTCTGGGAATGCTGCTATTCAAACAACTCCTTTCCTCCTTTTTTCACTTCTAATAGCTTTTCTCTGCTGCATTTCGCCTCTACCGAAAATTGAGCGAGGCACCTCTGCAAATTGGTGGCACGAACTGTTGTTGTTGTCTTGTTTCGCTCTCAAAAAGCTGAATCTCTCATGTCTCCATTGTACCAGATACAGGTGCCCCGTTTGATCGAAACCTTGAGACGTCTTGCCGGTGGCGAGAATTCAGCATCAAAGCAGCAGCCGAGCTTTGGCATCACATTCGAGCCCCTCGAGTAGCGAGAACGTGGGCCAAACCCAACAATGAGCTCTGCTGATAGCATCAGCGGTGGGTTTGAAATCGAGACAACAAACAGATAAACAGAGCATTGCGTGGGGTGAGATTAGGACTTAACGGACGTGATCCTACGGCGCCGGCGACTCAAAGTGCATGCGAGATGCATAAAGTGACTCTGCACAAAAGCAGTCGTTTTTGTAAGGGGAATAAAGAGGGGGAGTGCCAGAACAGTTCTCTCGTTACTGAAGACGATGCCTCCCCGTGGGTTACGCCGGCGATCAATTCGACAACGCGTGCTGTGACTGGAGTGCTATAAAGAGAGGGTGTTATCTGGACCGTCACTCAAAGTCGAGCGGTGGGGGGGGGTTTAATGAGAAGCACCTGGCAGTCACACCGCCGATTGATAGCCCATCTCGCACTTCCTTTTCAACCATTAAATCCAGCCGCTGTTTTACAGATCGCTTCTGTGCTCGGCTTCTCAAGCATCAGTCGAAGGTACGGGGAAAAAAAAAACAAAAACAAAACCTTGAACGCAACCACGTGAATTATTCATAGATGTAATAAATTGGCCCAGCTGTAATCGTTTGGGAGACAATTTCTCTGTCAGAAAGCGAAGGCTGATAGCCTCTCTCTTGCATTCGGCTCAACGACCTTTTCCGTGTTCACGACCGTGCATCGGGCTGTCAGTCATTTGCCCGCTCATGAAAAGATGTGATTATTTCTGTTTCTTGGCCATTTACCCCGTGTGAAGAAGGATAGAGTGAGTAAAACCTGTCACGTTGCGAGGGGTCTACAGAGGTAATTTCCTCTGTATGGAATCATTAGACGAAACAAGCGCCATATATATCTGTTTGCCGTCATTTGTCATTCTCCGCTTAATAACGTAAAGCATAAAGGATACAGGGACGTGGGACATGAAACGCGGCAGCAAACAGGCTGGGAAAATCATAAATTAAATGCTTCAAACCTGATTTCCAAAGATTACGGACTGACACAATACCCAAGTCCGTAATCTACCTCGTTAATTAACTGAAGCTTCCCGAAAAGAACATTGGGAAGTCACTCCCATAAGGATGTAGGCATCCCAGAAGCTGTATGATTTACTCATAGCTCTGAAAAGCACCACACATCTTGCATTGAGCACAATGTGTAAGATAACGCCAAAACAGCGCCTTTATTCTAAGGCTAAAATTCATCAGCGTACATCAGAGTAACTTCTATCTGTTGTTCTCTTGCCTCCTGTGCTCCTTTTGGGCTTATTTAGATAACAAGTACGCTCCCGCTGTGAGCCTCAATGGTTTTATCTTCATCCTGGGAGGAGCCTACGCCCGAGCCACCACTATCTATGACCCAGACAAGGGCAACATCAAAGCCGGCCCCAACATGAATCACTCCAGGCAGTTCTGCAGGTTGGTCTAATGAACAGTAGATTGCGCTACATGATGCAATAAACGATTACAAATGGTCTCTTCTTGTTCTTCCCCCAGTGCGGCGATCCTGGATGGCAAGATTTATGCAACGGGAGGGATTGTGAGTAGCGAAGGACCAGCGCTGGGCAACATGGAGACCTTCGACCCTTGTACGAACACGTGGACGCTGCTGCAGAATCTGCCATGTCCACTTTTCAGACACGGATGCGTGGTTATAAAGAAGTACATTCAGAGCGGCTGACAACTAACCCGGCTCTGGACTTCTCTAATGTCACGAACTGGCCTAAACCAGCCCATCGAGCTCCAACCTGGGTGGAACGCGGTCAAACTGTCACGGACGAGATTTAGCAAGGGATCCGTAGCGTAGCCCCCACCCCACGTCCGCACCTCAGGTGTCCTGCCATTGGAACGGTATTCTAGGTCGCCAAATGCATTTTTTTTTTTTTATCCTCCTTTTAATGTTTGAGTTGTTCTTCTCCCACATCATGTTTCTTTGATAAGGTTTTGGTCAAATCACGTTTTTTTCCATCTGTAGTCATTTCATGAGATGATATGGGCTTGTGTGTCATATATAAAGATCAGTTGCATCATGCAGGGACTTCTGCAAGAAGCCAAAGGACGTCGATGCTAGTCATGTCGCCCTCCAGCGAGGGTCAGCACTAGAGAGAGCAGGGATTGAATGAAGGCCCTCTTGAACTCCAAAGCACAAAATACCAGAACCTGTGATGCCCAGAGGAGTTTCATTTCATTTTGTTCTGTGTAAATCATTCCACCTCTTCTTTGTGGATTTTATCCTCGTGTTTTATTCCAACCCACGAGCCTGCAGCCATGGCAAAATACGGATGGAGCAAGATGGATGGAGAAACTTTGTATTATAGGGAAGATATGTATATTTTAAAAACCAATGAAAATTGTGTATAAATGTTTTTAGAAAAAAATCAATGGCTTGGACAATGTCTATAAATCTGTACCTTACTGGAACAATTTACGCTAATAATGCTGAAATACATATCCGAAATTCTAAAGAAATTTGAATTTGTTCATTCATCGGTCACCATTTTTTGCTAATTGTTTTTATTTTTATTTGGGGTGAATGTCTATTCATAGTTTTGTATTTTCAGTAACATTTAAAAAAACTTGTGCCATTCCACAGTTTTAAATGCCTGATAAATGAAGCTATTAAAGAAATACTTTGAGGCGTAGCACCAAGGATGAATGCTTTTGTAAGTCAACATATAAGATATTTGTAAATGAAAATGTGCTTTTTTTATTGGTCAATCCTTACACATCCAGAACTTTTACATTTTCCAATTCATGAACGGTACACTATCCAAAATGTGCCGTAACCCTTATTACAAAACAAGACAGGAGTCAGATTGAAATTGAAACACTAGAGCGACTTCAATTTGCACCTTTTATTCAAGTATATCACAGCAGTTTATTTCAGAAATTACAGTAAATATATCATTTCACAAAAGAAGGACTGCAGGGAAGGATAGAACAATATGTTTTGATTTGCTTCGTAGTAGTAAAAAGGGACAAATTCTGGTATCACTCAGAAAAAAAAAACAATTGCCTCAACCTTGTTAATCAATAAGGAGTATAAATCTACTGATTAAATAAGATGAACTAAAAACCATTTGCTGCCAAAAAACAAACAAGAAATCATCATCTCCAACACTAAGCACTGACTTAAGAAAATCCAGGACTTTTACACCAAAAACAACTGAGTTTAGTCGGTTTTATTTACCTACCTAAAGCAAAATGTTATTGTTCTATGGACTTCCTACCGTCAGTCAAGTAATCTGAATTAGACTCTGGTCAACTAAAGGTAATGAACTTTAACTTGTAGTCAAAACACAGAACTACACAGACTTTCATGCCCACATTGTAAACCTCCCCCTCATCTTCTACGGTAATTCAAAAAAATTTAAAAGAAGCACAACCACCATCATCTCCACCCTTATGGAATAAATATTAATGTAGCAGAGACCTGAGACCAGTAAACCCCGTTTCTGAACGTCGTGCAACACCTGCTACAAAAATGTGCTACATCGTGTCTCGGCACTAATTATATGTAACAACTTTTCCAATTAGTTTCGGTTGAAGGAAGTGTTGAACACATGACGACGTTAAAAAAATGTAATAAATAACAAATGGACAGGCAATAGCACAGAGGAAGATGCGACTGCGAAAATGATCAATAAAAATGGACTGAAGAAAGCAAGCGTTTCATAAACATGGCCGATAAACAAAATTGTGGGACGCACATGTAGAAAAACTGAAATATACAGTACATAACATTTCAGCGATATTACAATGCCATTTCTTTTCTCGGCTCAAACGCAGAACAACCCCTCAAAAGATGAAATAGAGCACAAAAATGCGAACAAACCCAAGGATTACTGCAGCAGCCACATGATGTGCTCACGTCGGAGAGGTGATCCGGTACCTTAGCTTGAATTTCTGAAGGGCGCAGTCATTTTACAGAGGTCAACAAATACTGCTTGTAAGTAAATAGGTCATTACTTTTGTCTCTTCGCATGAAAACAACTTGCTGAGGTAGCTGCGGTTCTGTCTCTCACATGCACTGCAGTAGTCCGAAGCTAACAGCTAACTCCTAGTTTTTTTCCTTCCTTTTGCATATGTCTTAAAAAGTCTTTTTTTTTTTTTTTTTTTTCTGTTTTTTTTATAGCACCGAATCCTAGTCAAGGTCACAAGAACTCGAACTTGGATCAACGTTCTTTATAAAGCGGTGAAAGCTGGGAGTTAATGAAAGTATGAGAGGGAGAACTCAGTTAATGCTACTTAGACAATGCCAAAATGCACAGAAATCAAGTTATTAATGTGCCCGCTAACAATATTAGACGGTTCAAGTCAACACAATGAAAACACTATAAAAGGTCAAAAAAATATAGTAATGCTTTATGTTCAAAACTTTAGCACTGCCTAGACTGCCATTTTAAATTCCAAAACATCTCTTATTTTTAGTCCACGTATGTTATGTTACAATAAAAAGGGATGGCAAAAAGAAAGCCACGATGTATGATGGAGCAACTTGACTCGCAAACCATCGAAGACTCGACTTGGCAAATGGTTAACTACAACATACGCCCCCCCCCCCCCACGATTTGTAGCACTGTGGCTCATCCATAAACAGTGATAGTCAATACGTTTTTAGCCTATTTTAAAGGTTTAAGGCACATGCTAGGCAGTGCAATCACATAATAACTACTCGGAAATCCAGTTAAACCAGAAAAAGGCAAAACAAATTGGTTAGATGACTCTAAAACAATACCACTCCTCTCCTAAAGGTCGATTTTAACCAGAACCGGTCTTTTTCCATTGGTTTTCTGCAAACATTATAGTCTAAATAAGGAGAACACGGTCTCATTTGTCACAAGGAAAGGTTGGTTTACAATACAGAGGCCTTGCAAATTTTACAATTAACACCAAGTAGAAAAAAAAAAACTCTAGACGTCCCTACAAAAACAAGTTGTTGTTTTTTTCTCCCTAGCAAGAGTATCTCTATGTGGCTAAAAAGTGTGGATAATCCCAATAGTGACAAGGGGTGACATCAGGGTGGATGTAGAAAGAGGGCGATGTAGTTTATTTCCACAGTAAATGAGCAGCCGACTCGTGCTGTAGGGCATCCCACCATCCGTATACAGTTTTCCACTGCTGGTGAGAATCTGTGTGTATGTAAGTGTGTTTGCTTCCAGTAGACAGAGGCTGAGGTTGCTTTATGACATCACACAATCTTTTATTTTGTACTGTTTGTGTTTTGTTTGCTTATCTATGAGAACAAGGAGCAGCAGACGACAGAAAAGGAGGAGGAGGAACAAAAAAAACCCCAAACAAACAAAAAAAAAAAAAAATCAATAGCACCCAATAGCACCAAGAATGATCGTCGGCAACTAGCATGTATGTGAGTTTACAAAAATGAATAAAAAGGAAACCTCCAAGAGTTTTTGTGTTTGGTTCTGTAGACTGGTTCTGTTTCAGGTACCTGAGATGATAGCACCAAGGTCGCCTTTGTAAGCCTTTGTTTCTAATGGCTGCACCTTTTTTCCCCCTTACTGCTGTTATTTGAGACCGAAGCATCCAGACCTGCTCCACGTTAAGGACTTGGCTCAGAACGCCGGCCTCTCCCTCTTGCATCAAAAGAGTCTCAGATCAAGTTTCTCTCTGAAAGCCCTCTATTCATCACAGGAATGTTTCGAAATGTTCAACTTGTCTTTCCATCGCCTGCAAATCAAAAGACAGAGAGCAACATTGTTAATTGCATATTTTGTTAAATGTGGATGCAATCAAACAGTATCGTGGTTATTTTATACATTTGTCTTATTATTCAAGTCTTTTTTTTTTAAGAACTTTTTAAGGACAAAGTTTTGAAGGTCATGAATACATTTTCTGTACACTACAGTTGAAATGTTTGGGTTTTTGATTATTCTCTTATAAATCACCAAGGCTGCATTTCTTTAATCAAAAATAAAAGTAAAAACGTACTGTTATCTATTTTAATATGCTATAAAGCTCAGCAGCCATTAGTGGTTTTGAGTGGCACATGATTTTTTTTTTTTTTTTTCTTTTCAGATTTTTTATATAGAGAGTCCAGAAGACAAAAAATGTAATGATTAATTCAAACTATTATGGCAGAACATGAAGCAGCCAAATGTAGTTTGGAGGACAAAGTTTCATGTAAAGAGGAACTAAATCAAAGGCGATCAGCTCTCAGAATTTGGTTCAGAAAAAAGTTTTCAGTCTTTTTTTTTTACACCATGTACTAACAATATGACAAGTTTCCAACATAAAATTAGCTTTTCTTCTAATAACCCCCCACAAAAAAAAGGGACAGTTCACTCTAATATGAAAACTGCTAATTTAGACAATATGAAGGTGAGGGAATACTGACAGAAGTTTCATTTTTGAATTTTAGACCAATGAGATTTCCATGTGGGTGGAGCTAAAGTAACCAAGTAACTTTATCACACAGCATCTGGATGCAAATCATCCTGGAATTAATAAATGCGACTCCATTAGGGTCCTCTCAAAGAGGAATTGGTACACAACATGCAAATTAGCCTTCAGTCGTGCCGGCCATAATTCCTTAGAGCAATTCTAATCTGTTTCTGCTGGGCAGCTACCATTACTATTGTATTTGAGAACAGCGCACATAATTTCCCAGGAGGCCGTGCGAGAGCTCTCCACCATCGGTGCACCGGAGTAATTTAAACATACAGCAGCTGTTCACTGTGCCATGTTCAGTCACTGTGTATCCATCTCCTCTGAGCCGCTGTCACACACTCGACACATGACTGAACTGAACATTACGAGTCATTAGTCAGTACAGTGCTACTAGTTAATAATGGGATCGTTTTAATTCAGTGGTTGACTGGCTCATCATTTATTACAACAAATAATTGGAGATAAAACATGCAGATGTACTACAATATTTGAGGTGTACTTATAGCCTAATCCGGAGTTTAGAATTGTTTTACTTCTATAATAATAATAATAAATACACATGAAATCTCTTGAACTGCAAAATAAAATGGTACCCCTCATATGAAATCTCAGTAAACCATAAAGCCATGGAACATCATATTGATCTGTGTGTGTGTGTGTGCGTCACTCGACCTCTATCAGACGGGTTTTGTCGTAGTCTCTGCGGTGCTGGTAAATACACTGGCTAAGCACTGAGTAAACTCTCTCCAGATGATCCACACTGAAGCCGTCACTTTTCACAACCGCCCTCTCCAACAGAGCCTGAAACACAGGAAAATAAACATGATTAGACAAAAAAGAAGAAGAAGAAAAAAAAAAAAAACATTTCTGTCATCATTTACTCCAGTTAATGCCATTCCAAACCAGTGGTGGAAATTTTAAAGACTGTTTTTAAAGCTCTTTTCCAATCAGTTATAATAAACATGGAGTAAAGCTTTCAAACCTCAAAAACACCACAAAATCATCAAGAAAATAGTTTGTATGACTCTTGAGCTTATTTCAAGTCATCTGAAGTTCACGACAGCTTTGTGTGAGCGGAAGACTCAAATGAGCTCATAAGAGAACCTTTTGAATCTTTTCAATGAATCATTTGATTAGCTTCATAAAACAGGACTGATCTGGTTCAGTTCAACCCTTCACAGCAGTTAGCAACAAAAACTATTAGTGAAAAAAAACTTCATTTTGAATAAGTTTCTCACAAAGCTACAGAAGTTGTTTATGAAAAACTTCAATAGCGCATTTATATCTGCTTTTGCTTTAAAACTTCATTTTAACTGCATGGAAAACCACATCAAGTCCTTAGAATGTTATTTGTTGAGCTCCAAGAGTTTGAAACAATAGGAGGATGACCATTTCAATTTTTGGATGCACTACTCCTCGCAAAAAATAAACGTACTCTACAGTTATAATTGAAACATTCAGCCAGATTTGCCAATGCAGAAGTAAGAAGCTTGGTGCTTTTAAGTATTTGCTTTGGGTGGGAATAATGGTCACTCACATAATGGGGTTCTTTTAATTTTTTTCCTAAGAAAAGTGCTAATACTTGAACAAGTCATTTTTTTCCAAGATCTGGCTCTGGAATTGCGGTAATGAATGAATCTTATAAAAACGTAAAAAATGCACACGCATCAAGCATTTTTGTAAGGTTCATGTCGACTCAGTCTGTCTTTTGTACAGATTTTCATGGGAAGGTTTGACCTGCACCTGCTAACAAATAACATTTCAGCCAAGCATTAAAGCTGCTGATGAACGTGCGTCCTGCGGTTTGCTGCTCTGCTGGAAAATGACTGTGGCGTCTGGAACAGTCTTGAAGAGGCTTAATTTGAAGTTGAAGTTTAATGACATTGTTTTAGTTTCCAGAGACCGCTCTACAAACATGCAGTGAAGGAAATGAGAGCTGACAGCTAATGTGGTGTGGAGGCAGGTGTGGAGGGAAACTCGCAGGTGCCAAATCTAGCGCATCACAGCAAACAACTCAGCCTCCTAAGAATAAAACCATGCTTAATCCGGTTCTCAGGAAAACACTATCATTTCCAGACCCTTTAGGAGTGGAAAAGTTACAACAACTGTCTAAATGGATAACACAAAATCATTCGTAAATGATTTAATTCTGGTTTTCCACTCACAAATTAGTTTGTGATTACTGGAAAATTAATAAACATTTTATAAATACACACACACAAAACAAATAGCAATTTCTGGCTTGGAAAATGATTTCAAACTGAAATCGTATCAGAATCACAAAGCCCTTTTAAATGTTAAATATGTATATGATATATAAATGTTATCCATCTATGCTACAGAAATATGTAAAAACAAACATACACACATATATACTGTACACATCATATATTCATATGATATACACACACACACACAAGACCAAAAGTTTGGACACCTTCTCATTCAATGTGTTTTCTTTATTTTCATGACCATTTACATTGGTAGATTGTCACTGAAGGCATCAAAACTATGAATGAACACATGTTATGTTAAGAGTTATGAACTTAAACTTTGCCTTATATACATACAAATTATTAAATCAAAATGGCTTGGAGGTTTATTTTGAATGGAAAAATGTTTTTTTTGCTTATACACCATTCACTCAATTTTCAGGAACAAATTATTATTATTATTATTATTTTACAAGTCATGGAAAAGTTTGACAGAAATACTGCACTAAAATAGGCCTGTTGGCCTATTAAATATACACAACAACCCGAGCGCACGCGTATACTCACAGAAAAAAAGTGGAAAAATAAATGAACATTAACCGAGAGGGTAACCTCCAGAAGATAGTTTGACCGTAAGCACACCTGCAAACCAACTGACTGTGACAACATTGAGCTCCCAACACGTACACCCAGGAAGGGAGGTCAGCCATCTTCAAAAGCAATTAAGATCACGGCGACAGCTAATTAAGCCACATCATAATTACCTTCGTTTCATGCGCAGCTCCAGAATGTGAGTATTTACTGTTTGGACTGGGTTTAATTAAAAAGCCTCAGACTTCACAGTGGCCTTTCAATTGACATGTTCATCACAACGATCCTCCGGCCAATCGTGAGCTCATCAAGTTGCACTGGGACAAGTTATTACTCGGACTGCACTGGTCTGAGTCAACATAAATAGTGCTGTTTTCTGATAAGGTTGGAGACCGAAAAAACAAAACGCAAGAAGTGTGCCCAGATTAAAAATACACAGCAGTAATTGAGGACTCAGGTTTGGTTTTGGGGAGACATTTAATGAGAAAACACATTCCCTGCGGATAGGTTTGAAACCGTATCTTTGCAGCATGATAACTCAGAAACAACTAGTTTGTAATACACAGATTATTTTTTAATCAAAATTATCTTTATTTTATAATCATGTCAAAGGTCGTGTTTCGTAGAGTAGCAAAAGTGAAGTGTTTTTATTATGTTTCTGGATCTGGGATCATTTTAGTTGTGTTGCTGTCTATGGAGGGTCAGAAGGCTCCCTGATTTCATCAAAAATATAATATTTTTCTGAAGATGAACGAAGGTCTTAAGGGTTTGGAACGACATGAGGGTGAGTAATTAATGACAGAATTTTCATTTTGGGGTGAACTAACCCTTTAAACAGGATCTACTGAATGTTTGGCAACTGAAATTACTAGTTGAGGACAGTCAGAGATTGTCGACGAAAAAGCAAAAAGCAAACTGTGGCTGTTTATGTAGTGGTTTAGAAAAAAAAGTCAAAATACATGGGGGAAAAATGTGAATAAAATGTGTTTGGTATTCGGCCTTCAGCACAGAGTATCGTTTTGTTCAGTTTTGGCTTCGGCCAAGAATTTTCATTCTGCTGCATCCCCAATAATTGGCTGAAATGGGCAGAAGTATCAGTTCCAAACTCTATTGAAAGCTTTTAAAAATTAAAGTAAATGGTGTAAAATAAATGCTCATGGAACTGTGTTTTTTGCTATCATAAGATATTGCATTCTTTTTTTATCATATCAAATTATTAGTCCATAAAGTAAATAGTGTAGAATAAATATTCGTGCAATTGTGTTATCGTATGCTATCTTTATTACTTATTTATTATTTTAATAAAAAATTCTTCAAAACAATCAATGACACTATGGTGACACAACATGTAATGAATGACAGAGGAGAAAATGCTAAATAATTAGTAACTATCACACTTGACTAACATGTCAATTACAGCGATTAGGTGTGGAGCTTGCCGTTTCTCTGGGTCGCTGCTTCGTCTCAGTGTCACTGACTGTGAGGGGAACGGTCATGGATGGCAGATTCCCTCCATCAACCCTGAATAGAACGGTAATCCTAGCTTTAAAAGACTTGTTCACACAGTCCATTTGACTTTCGCTGAAAGACTTGTTTTGTAATAACCTAACCGGCCCAGACATCATTCCCACAGATAGAGTGATACGGAGAACAAGATGCCGGTCAAAATGTGGAAAATTTACATTTTTACAGCAATTTAAAGCTTTAAAAATTTTTCCATGAAGTATTTATGACTTTTCCAACACCCAGAGAAATATCTGCATTAAAACTGTATTGAAAAAGTACAAATATTACAGTAACCGCTGAATGAAGCAGCACTTCGCCAGCCTACACAGATACACAAAAGGTCATAAAGTTATAAATAATTTGCAATGTAAAAACTAAATAAAAAAATAAAGAGAAAGGAGACTGATAGTCTGCTTAAGCAAAGGTCAAGACAGATTTACATGCTGCAGTAAAAGTTGCTAAGAAGTTATGCCACAAAATAAAAAAAAGTTTACTTTAATACAATAAAATCCATCATATACTATATGTAATATTAGTTTTATGAACACTGAACCATGCTTTTAAACCAATGTCATTTAAATAAATTATTACATTACACACACACACACAATTAAACTGAATAACATCAGCTTTAAAAATCATTAAATAATAAAACCAATACTATTCTTAGAGCTGAGGGCTATATTAAGTTATAAATAATGTTAAATAAGAAACACTGTTAAATAATTTAGTCAGATTTTCTGAGTTAGATTCAGATTTTGCAAGCCGAATTCAGACAGGCTGTGATTAAGGTAGAAATGTTCAGAGAAAGAGAAGCGCACTTGCCAGTTTTTAATTTTAACCTGTGCTCCAGCTGCAGAACATGTATAATATATTCTATTAAGACAAACTGAAAGCTGAAATGGTCAAGTTAGAGAAGTGGAAGAAGTGATGCAACCACTGTGGAACATCCACAGGATGAACTGTGTAAAATTAAACCTCTGAGATCAATTTGAGACACACAAGGCTGTATTGTGCTGCACTGGGTAATATTACTATTTCACACCGATGGAAAAGATTTTTCTTTTATTCCTAAAGAAAAGCAGACTTTAGAGCACAGATATTAAAAGAATAGTTCAACCAGAAATTAAAGCACAAAAAAGGCACCATAAAAGCAGTCCAAACAACCCATGCAATATATTCCCATCCTCTGAAGCTACAGTGTAAGAAAGCTTTGTGTTAGAAACAGACTGAAAGGATGACTAAAGAAAATAAATAAAATAATGGCACAGCTGGTTCTAATGTCTCTCTCAAGTGTGGACAAAGTGACCAAAACTCACGCTGCCATAAAGAAAAGAAAAAAAAGTTGAAAAGCTAAGCTAAAATGTTTTTGCTGTGTTAACCCTGTAAAACCTGTGGAATCATGTTTGATACTCAAATTTCTAAGTCCTCTAAATAATCCAACATTGCTGAAAAGCATATTTTACATTCACCAGCCTATAATATAATATAATATTTTATTATACACACACACAGAGATATAGAGGGACAAGCTGGTGTTTATATGCATTTACATATTTATATAACACATATACCAAGATTTCTAGGGTTAAGAGTCTGTGCTGCTACATCTGATGCTTGAGCAACTGACATGTTCGACATAAAATCAATTGCCTCTGGGCTTAATTTGACATGTATCAAACAAATTTAACCCAGTACCAGCAACTTATATATATATATATTGTAACTCCACCAGGCGGCGCTGAGCCCAGCGCAACCGAAATCACACGCTCTCAATCACCAGAGTTTTAATTAGCTCCACCTGAACGCTATCGGGTGAGCCTGGTTTAAAGCCCCAGTTCTACAGTCACTCATCGGCTGAGATCGAGGTAACATCATTCACTTACCTTATGCCTACCTGTCTTA
>JAUMHI010000065.1:18297058-18317642 GCA_032359435.1 Enteromius unitaeniatus
ACACATATACATATACATATATATATATATATATATATATATATATATATAAATAAAACAAAAAAAACAAGACTTAAGGTTTGAACTGCCAAATATAATAACGTCTTACACAGTCTGATGTGCTTTCCAAAATGTCACATCTCTAACTCTTGTTCTGAAAATGAAGGTTGGGGTTCAGCCAATCAGAACCAATTACATGTTTGCTTCTCCTGTTTGTCATTTCCACTGACAGCAGAAGTAAAGCAGAGATATCGTCAAACTGGCGTGACATGGTCCTGCATCTATTTTGTTCACTACAATTCCTCAAAACAACAGAAACAATGGACCCACTACGGCTCATTAGCACATAAATGGCGTAATGCCTCGTCATCATCATGTCTAAATAAAGACGACTAGAATAATTTCTCACATACCAAGACAGACGATTTATAAACAACTTTTCAACCGTCTGGATGGGGTGTAATTTTCAGCTTGGTAAGTTTTGCCAAACATATCAAACACATGCACAAGCACGTTTAAGTTTAGGCGAATGGTATCCTAGCATAGCACAGGTTTATGTTTGGCTAGCGCTGTACCATAGCAAAGTATGTGTTGCAAGCTGGCTGGATCTATTTCCTGGCATGTGTTTTCCATCAGTTCAGTCGAGAGCTAATTTATTTTAGCTCTCTTCACACTTAAACATTCGGTGTTGCTGAGAGAGCAGAAGTAAAAACTCACTGAAAAAAGCTCTCTGAAGAATAAACTGCTGAAACCAGGTAAATATAAATAGGCGTAATTATCAAATTTAACTGAATTAATTATGTTGACAATACGAAGTTAATTTAGTCAATTTGCATGCAATTTGAAAACGCACCTGAAGCTGGGTAAATCTCATGAAAATGAAAATCAATCTATCTAGAAAATTGTTATTATATAATATACGTTATTTATTTATAGTTGTGCCATATTCCCTACAAACAAGCCATAAATGAATAAAATAAAGCCATACATGCAAAAACAAATAACTCTTTACAAAGACTTAACATTAGTTAATTATATTAGTTAAAATAATTTTATTAATACTTTTATTAATATTAATATATAATATTAATTTCATCATTTACTAATGCACTGTGAACTAACATGAACAATTCATTACTTTATTTGTATTATCATTAAAGATTAACACTAAAGATTACTAAATACTGTAATAAATGTATTGTTCACTGTTCATTCATGTTAGTTAATAAATTATGACACCTTACTGTAAATATTATTAATATTTCTAAAAAAATTACAAACAATTTTATATATATATATCCCAAAAAAGTGTGGTGATATAATAATAATAAAAAAAGAATAATAATTTATATAATTAAAATAAATATCACAATACAAAAGAAGCAAATACACAGGCTTTATTTTCTTGAAGCATATTTTAACTTCTGTCTTTTTGTTTAATGTTGTGGTTAAATTAAATTTTTTACTAGACACATTCTTGACAGGTTTCCTGAGATTCACAAAGCTAGAAAAAATGAACAGGAAACATGTCAGCCTGAAAACGGACCAATCTCTTTGGTCATGAGAACAGCAGACATGAAGCTTGACATGCTATAATAAGCATGCTTTTAAGAAAACAGTCAATGTAAAACATTCTGCTCTGTCCAAGGCAAAGACAGATTTAGACAAGCATGTCTTCTAGGTGAGCGATGGAGCCAAATGGATCACATAAAAGACCCAGGGAGAAGACAACCCTTCCAAATCTCCAGGCTTAACTTGTGGGGTTTCTCTCTGTTCTGTGGTCATTAAATTCAGCGTTATTATGCATCCACATGCTGACACATGATGTGATGCTGGCTTCTTACGATACAAAAAAAATTAAAAACAGACACACCAAGTCAAGATGAAGCTCAAAGTTTGCTGTGACGGCCCTTTAATTCAAACCCTATTTGAGGGCCGTGCTGCGCTGCAAAAATGTCAATAGTAATGAGCGCATCTCCAGTCAATGAATATGAATGAAGCACAGGAAAACAGCCCACTTTTCATTCCTAATATGTGCCAGGCATTTTGCCACCCCAAACAGGAGATACCTGCTTAAACGGCAACTCTCACCCCACTTCAACGGCAATTCAATTTGTTCCATAAGCCAGGGATGAAAAAGCAATTATTCACAGCATCCGTCACTTCACGATCTGTTTCTTAAAGATATCAGCCTTTTCTGGGTAAATGAACAAATAAGTCGGCGGATTAGTGCCACACGTGCTTCCGGGCCTTCGCCCCCCATTGCTTCGCTTAGCCCAGCGGCCGGCGAGCAGTGTGAGGAGTCCTCGGTGGGGTTTTCAGTGATGATGGTGTGATAGATGATGTGGCGGCGGGGTGTGTCGCGTGTCGTCACGCGATAGAGTCGACTGTGCCGTCTCTTCTTCAGATGCTGCGGTCACCAGTCTGAGCTCTAGAGTTGGCACGCTGGTGCCAGTGAGAAGAAAACTCAGCACGCCTGCCATTTGCCATGTTAAAAGTGTAAGTCTCACACATATTTCACTCGCTAGTTAGCAAACAAGATGTGCAGCATATTAAGTCACATTAAGGGTTTGCTCCCAATCAACATAATGCATCTTCCATTTTAAAAGTGATAAATGACATATTAGTTAAGTTTGTTTTTTCGAAGAATGTATTTTGAATGATCTGACTAGAAAAATGTATCTTAAAATATTGTTGAATTCCTGCATTATGAATTTCTCACAGGATAATTAAGTACCACTGACTAAAAACTAAAGCATACTATATGACGCATGTTGCATAAGACTTTCATATACCAATTAAAAAATATATAATAATAACAACAGCTAAAAATAT
Organism: Enteromius unitaeniatus; assembly: GCA_032359435.1. Classification (NCBI taxonomy): domain Eukaryota; kingdom Metazoa; phylum Chordata; class Actinopteri; order Cypriniformes; family Cyprinidae; genus Enteromius; species Enteromius unitaeniatus. The sequence goes on from JAUMHI010000065.1 coordinate 18,299,894, forward strand.
AATAATATTTAACAATACATGTTCTTATATTATTTAAAAATAAATAATAATAACAATAGTAATAATAATTTTTTATATATATCTATCTATCTATATATATATATAGAAACACACACACACACACACTGTATTAGGGGTATAACGGTTCACAAAAATCACGGATTGGTTCGATACGATACAGTGGTGTCATGTTTTTTCAAATTTCTTAGATTTTTTTAAAATTAAAACTAACATTAAAAAAAATGTCTTTTTTTTTCTCCTTTCTTTTTCTTTGATCAACAATGGAGCTATACTTCACATATCTTCTGCGGTTTCTTCTAAGCAGCAAATAAAACAAAACCTCCTTTACAACCAAAACCAAACGCTCCTTATAATTTTTCTTTTCTTCTAAATCGTTAGGTTAGTAATGCATACGAACCGAAAGGCTTGTGCCAAACGGTTCAATACAAGTACGCATATTGTTACACCCCTAACGAGTATCTTTGAATTTTAGCACACAATAACTTTTAATATAGATACAAAGATATAAACTCAGACCGTTTAAAGTTTTTATATCATACAATTCTGACCTTTTTGTAATTTTGTGTTTATATCCTTTTCTAAAAAAATTTATAGAAACTTAAGTGATACAAACTAGCAATTTAGATAGTTTTTTTTATTCACAAGTATTGTGAATTCTTACGTATAAAGTCAATTTTGAAATTAAAACCAGAATTGTGAAATAAGTTGCAATTATCTTTGTAAGCATGTAGGCACAGAAACAAACTTCTATAAATAAATTCTCAGACCCCAAAATCACCTCAGACCCCAGAGGGTTAAAAAAAAGCAAGAAAGAAATAAGCTGTATACAGTGTAGAAGTATAGTATGTCGTATACAAACTAGTATCGCTCTCTAAAAACATCATTTGAAGAAGATGAACTTGTTAAAAGATGCACTGGTGCTATCTAGAGAGGAACAAAAGCACAAATGTGCTCGTAAGAGGAAAAACTAAATCGATGATTGCCGCCCTAATTTGATGAACTTGATAGCAAATAATTAAATGGAAATGAATGACTCGGCAAATGAGAGTGAATGAATACCTCCAAAAATGGCCTAAACAGCCTAATGATGATGATGATGAAGCAGTCTCCACACTGATGAGTTTCTTTCCAAAATGGCTTGATGATTGGAGTGATTTCCCTCCTTCTGAGATCAGTACATTACAGCACAGCTACAGTACGCTAATGTGCGAAGAGGGCTTATGGGATGTGCTTACGGATGTATGTTACTTCTAAACAATTACTGGAGATAATCACTGACACCGGAAAACCGTATTTCCATCATCATCAACTTCCAAAGTTTGATGTTGGTTATGACACTACTTTCAAATGAGTGATTTCCTGAAGTATTAAAACATGTTTTAGTTCTTAAAGGGGTCATCGGATGAAAAATATACTTTACAAGTTGTTTGAACATAAATGTGTGTTGGAAGTGTGTACACAACACATCCATCCAACAACGATAAAAATACCTGTTCTGAGATTCCTGTCAGAGTGATGGTTCTTCACAGGCCCCTCCCACGATAGTAGATTGACACATCCGTCTTACCTCAGACCTGCCCTGATTGAGCTGTCATCAGTCCCCCATTGTGTCGACTCAGTGCAGGGCAAGACAAGATTTCTCAGATTTAGCTATTGATGTGTTTAGTTGCTGTATGTAATAATAAATATAGCAGTCGTTATTAACTCCTGACACTGAAGACGCATAGGATTAACATTGCTTTTATTCTGAAAGGAACCCACAGATCCCCAAACAACGCAAATGCATCTTTGCTTGCGTTATTTATTCGTGATCCAGCTTTATCTACAGAAGAAGTGAGTATAAGGGTTTTTATGAATCTTTGCAAATCACCTTTACTATATAAGGTACTAGTTAGCAAGTTTCACAGCTGAAATGTACAGTCTGCTGATGTCCATCTGTGATTATGCGTGTGAATTGTGTAGCTTGTCAGTGAACTAAGGTGTATTAAATGCTGCTCCATCTGAAAACAGGTGATTTATTACCATTTAAAGAACTTCCCTTTCTGATGAGATGCTCATGACTATCACATGCAGCCCTAGCATGCGATGACCCCTTTAAGAATGACTTTAAGAAACGAAAGATGACGACAATAATAATACTCATCTCACTTTGAGTCGCTGGTGGTCAACCACGAGAGCCGGAGGTGGTGGAAGTTCCACAGTCTCCTCAAGTCCGATGACCATCTCGTCTGACTTTTTCTTCCCTTTTAATGAACCTATTAAAATGAAGCACAGTCACAAAATGGGAAAAAAAACAAACTACACACCACACCAGAAACGGACAGCACCTGGTGAAGGACAGGCACGTCTGCAAACGTATATATGAAGAGATGAGTCCGCAGGGTGTTTCTGTTGGTGTATTTAACTCTCAGCAGGAGAAACGCTTTCAAACAGATGGTGTTTTGAAGTCCAAAAACAGGATTTTTTTCTCCAAACTGTGATTAACCATACAGTTGACTATCAATACTAGAAATGATTCATCTGTCCTGCATGTTTATGGACATCTGGTAAAACTAAAATGTTATTTTGGGCAGTTATTTATTTATTAATGTGAGAGAATGACATATAATTATGTTTATTGCCTTGTTCTGCATCTTCAAATTCAGTGCATTAACATTTTAAATGTATGAAAATATATGCTTCGTTAATACTCTGGCATTTGCGAAATCTTCTCATGCCATACCTTCTGTTTCATGGTCGCCATCAGATGCCGTCCCCTCAGCTGCTGTCACATTCTCCTTTGCGTTGCATTCTGGGGGAAAAGGCTCCTTATGCTCCTCTTCAAGTGCATCTTTATTAATAGAGTCTACCTCGGGTTCTTTATCAAGAGTCTCACTGTACACGCTGTCCATAGATTCATTTCCATTCACACACTTTTGAGGAGCAGGGACTGTTGTGGCCTCCTTAGTGCTGGAAGCCTCCTCTGAGGGGGGCTTGATGGGCTCCTTCTCGCCCTGAGGGTCCTGAATGGTCGTCGGCTCAGAGGAATTCTCCTCCTCTGTGGAGAGAACGTGTCCGTTGGCCTGGAGTGGTTGCTTGTCAGAAGGGAGCTCTATGGCATCACAGGATGACTCGTCCTGGATGAGACAAGCCTCACCTTGCACCATTGCAGCAGAGTCGTCAGCTCCCTCCTCCTCTTCCAGTTCATCATCTTCCTCCGCTTCCTCCTTCTTATAGATCTTTTTCTTCCTGATGATGCCCCTCCCCCATATCGGTCGCCGCCGCAACTTGCGCTTTATGTTATCTGAAGACAAAAAAGATTCAAGTCAAATAAGAGAGCAAACAAGAAGATTGCAAATTGAGAATGGTTCAGTAGAAAGGTTTAAGGAGAATATCCCAAGCCTTTTTTTTTTAAATGCAAATGGGAATAATTTCACTTTTTTTTTTGCGACTCAACCTGTAAAATTGCTTTTAACACTGAATGTTGATATCATAACAGGTACACCATGCACACAGGAGAGATGTTGTGTGTGCACAAAAAATGTAATCTGCAGAACGCATTTCTAACTTTCTTTTGCTTTACTTAAACCCAGTAAAGAGCACTGCATGCATATAAGCAGCTCTGACCACACTGAGAATTAACAGCTTACAATACATATTTACAATTATGATATCTAAATCTTTTTGAATTATAAAAATAAACCAAACCGAAAATTTCAAAGAGTAAAAACAGAAAATAGTAATTATTTCTGCACATTGAAATTTAGAAAACCTAAAAAAAAATGTCATGCACATATATGCAAAATTTCTTGCAAAAATAACAGACAAAGCCTATATAGAAACACTTGAAAGCTTTCAAGCTGTGCAGGGTCTTGCATTTTAATAACTTACATTCACCTCGCGATTCTCGCTTCCTAATTACATGCAAAACCCCTGTCAGAATCACGGGAGTTGGAAGCGGGTCTAACCGTTCATTAGACATGACTGACTGCATGATGAACTTCTCACCCTCGTGTCTCACAGTCACTCAGATGACAACGAGAGAGAAGGGGAAGAGGGAAAAAAAAAGCGTGTTGTCGTGACCGTCACCAGGGAGCTTATGCGGAGAGCTCCAGAAGCACGGCGAGAAAAATAGACAGTGGCGGGTGGGCCAATCTGTTAACGCTACACGACACCTGTCCACTGTGTAATTGGTCAGAGAGGGAGAAAAAGGAGGGTTATGGGAAAAAAAGCATTGCTCGGCACGCAGGAGGCCATGCTTAAAGTTGTAATTGAAAACAATGGACGGCAGCCCAGATGTGTGCCATATATCAGAGCCCAAAGGGATTGGGCTAATTTTTCCTCCACCGGCTGCTGGTGTTACCTGCTGGGCTTTCGGTGACTGAGTACTCACACTCCACTCACAATAATGGATTCCCACTACACCCCTCCTATTCTAAATACAACAGGTTTTTTTTGGGTTGATTGCGAAACACTTGGTGCTCCCTTCGGATGTTATCAGAATGATCGAGTGAGGTGTGGGAGAGAGCGGAAACAAGCAAGTGGAAGAGAGAAAAAGGAGGACCTTGGAGATTGCCAACATATGGATAGAGTGAGAAGCAAGAGAGGGGAGTGTAAGCGAAAAATAGAGGGAGAAAATAGCTTTTCCATTTCCAAAAATGTAGTAAAAACCTTTGTTTTTGGTTAAGAGGTTAAAGGTCTGAGGCTTTAAAACTTTAACAGGCTTCATTCCACACGTTCCTCTGGGGCAACAGGTCTCGAGTTCAACAGTTGGGCTTTTTACGGTCTGTTCCTTCTGCTGTTAACTGCAGTCTTACTCTCTTAGCTGAAGGACATGTGTGCAATCTTAAAAAAATAACATTAAAACAAATGATTAATCTTGCAAAGCAGTTTGTGTAATCTGTGTGAATGACACAATGCACTTTCATGCATTCAGCGTAGTTTACACTATTAAAAAGTTGGATTCTCATGCATGGGCAAAGTAAAAAAAAAAAAACCGCACTGGAAGTAGGTCTATGTTTCCAAAGAATAATAAGACTGCATGAGCACCATCAAGCAATATGTTAGAGCACATACACCACCCATCAATACACTAACCCAGTTTGTGTCTTTCAATACGTATCCATTCATGTAACAGGCCCTAAACCAGATCAGTAAAATAATGATTCAGCTGCACAACAGATTTGCATTTGATTTTATGGACGATGAAATTCAGCGAAAGATGAGCAGCAAACTGATGAGCCCCAAGTTATTAAGATTTAGCAACTGAATGGTAGAAAGGTGCATGTAGCAATTTACACAAAAGGTCATTTCTTTTTGCTCTCTATTTTGTTTTTTGCTTTGTGGCCACACAAGACCTAATTTGACATTTCGGCCAAATCACAGTACACAATAGCTGTGACTCACTCTAAAGAGACCCATGCCGTGCATCAGGCCCTAATGATGCGTAATTAAGTCTACAAAGGCTCTGCGTGTTTGCGTGTGTTCAACCAGAATACGGGGCTTATGATTGAACAGCACTACAAAGGAACTGGAGACCGCCAGGCTGCTTGGACAGATTGATAGGGGAAAATGGAAAACTTGTACTGCTGGAGGACATATTGATGTGTCCAGATTGCATCTGCTGCAAACGCTGACAACAGCGTGATTGAGGCCAGATCATTGTCAAAAGCTGCATTAAAAGAGAGTAAAGAAGATCTCCAGGATGGTAACAGTGCAAACTTTTATGTAAGCCTTTCTCAAAAGCAATGAAGAAAAGGGCAAAAATAAATAAATAATGATCAAAAGTAGCAATGATTGTCAGTATTCCGCCCTCTGGTTTTCAGCTCCACGATAGAGCCAAAGGCTGAAGATTTCCAGTCCTGTAAAAGTCAATGCTTGACAAGGAGTCAAAACACCGGCTGTGGCCTAAAGGACTGTGTAGACTTTGTAGGTTTCACCGTTTGGAAAAAAATACAATGCAAAATGAGTATCTGCATTATTAAAACTTCAGTCAAAATCATAAAATCCGATTTTTGTGATATGTTCCTTACATCGGCCTAACACTGCTTTTCATGTCGACAAGGTAGATAGAAAACTAGCTCGAAGATTATGATAAAGCTACAGTCTTTCATATTTAAGCCTTGAAATGCTTTTTGTTTGTTTCTCTTTCTCTGGCTCTCTCTCTCATTCCAGCAGAAGTTTTTTTTATTGATGGGGTGTCTAGCGGCGTTATTCTAGACAGGTGCACATGTTTCTTTGTTGCTGAAGCAAAGTAAATGCTAAATTAAATAAAATATTCACAAACAATTATTCTGCACTAAAAATATTCAGGCAGAGAAATGCATTTTTTTTTTAAGATGGATGAATCAAATCACCATACAATCATAATAAATAATAAAATAAAGCCAAAAAAAAATAAAAAATAAATAATTAAATCCTATGCGTCTCTACTGTGAAACTAAGAGTGCCAGTTTTAATGGCAAAATAAAATAAAACTTGAAACAGAATCTAAAAATACAGGATTCAGGGTCCAAGTTAACAGACATGAAATAAAAAGGTGACAACTCTTTGTTTTTACCGTTTAAATAATAATAACAACAATACCATATACACACACACACACATATATATATTTATATATACATACATACATACATATTATATATACACATATAAAATATTACATATGCATTATATAATTAATATACAGTATATAGTTACACACACATACTGTCATGTTCAGCTGGAGGTGCCAGTCTGCTGATGGCACTCCAGCTCCAGCAAACTGTTTTATGTCTGTGTGTGTGTGTGTGTGTTTGTATATAAACAGTACACATACATATATTATTTAAACCAAAACTTTTATTTTGGATGTGATAACACTAATGATAATGAAAACATCTAGCATATGAAAACTGTACATATGGTATGGCTTTGTACAGTATATGGATTTTATAGTCCAGAATAACTCGGCTAGATGTTCTAGTTCTAGATTATTTAGGGTTATTTTAAAGTCTCTAGGGTCAGCTGAGTTCATGGTCATGATGGGGGATGCTGAGCTGGAAGTCAAAAAAGCTTCTGACATTCACATGTGGATGGATGGATCTTAACTACAGTCACTCCTTCAGAAACAACAGGCAAGAAAAAAAACAAAAATGGAAAGAAAAAGCTCGCCAGGGAGAACTTCTGCGAGCTTTTCACAGCCTTGCTGTGTTTGTGAATGGTAGGGGTGTTGTTCCAAGACCCAGAATAAACCGAACAAGAAACATATTTCAGGAAACGGAGAGATGCAAGTCTGCGAAAAGAGAGAGCGCGACTGACAATAATGAAAAGGAGAAAAAGAGCCAGGGGAGATGAAAAAACAAACAGTTGGCAGGATAGTATAAGTTTGCATACATGGTTATGGTCCTTAATGTAACCCCTAAAATATCAGAGGCAGCGCTTTTTCATCAGCACTGTGTGTCTGCTATATAGATTTCATTTATAAATGTCACCTTTCTAAACATAGTGATTACTCATGGCTCAGCTCTCCCGGCCACGTACAGACGACCTTTCCCGTGATTTTAGGGGAAAAGAAAGTATTTTCAAAAAGTTACTTTTATATAAACATCAGCCAGAACGAACATGAAGACATTTCTCAATTGGGTTAGAGTAAGCAATCACAGGCATACCAATAAGATTTAGAGGATATGGTATTTACATTGGCAAGCATATCTATCGGTCTGTCCATCCACCTGGACGTCTTCCCGATTATCTATCCTTTTATCTGAGCATCTGTCCATTAATCCATCATTTATCTATCCATTCATCCATCTATCATAAGCGTAAGTACTAGCGGTGTCAAAATTAGCATTGTTAACGCAATTTGTTTTTTTCAGATTAACGCAATAATATTTAAAGCAATTAACGCAGGGGAGGGGCTAGAGATAGCCACCCCACTCACAGCTGCTGCTTTTTCTCTTGACAAGAAGTGCATTTATTCGGTCTTTATGATCACATCAAACGAGTCAAATGTGTGCGCAAACAGTACCGTGTTCACTGTAGCCTGTATGCTTTCATTTCAAAGATAAAATAAACTATGTGCATGCAGTGTCCTGGTCAGTTAAGTCATGAAGCTACTAAAAAGACGATTAAAGCTTTCCAGAACTGTCCTGGAGCAGCCCAGCACTGTCTCACTCATCTAACGCGCCTGATTTAACTCGTCAGCTGAATAATAGAAACTTTAAGACCTGAAGTGAGTCAGAAAAAGTGAAGAGAGTTGAAATTAAATAACAGAAAACATTTTTATGTTTGATAACTTCACTTTCAATTTCTGTATATTTCTACTGAAGGATTTCAGCTGATTGATAGCTCTCAATTATTGCAGTGTTAAATGGCTATAGTCAAAGGTTACATTGAAAACGATGATTGAAAATAATATATTTTTTATAAAAAAATCAGTACTGATATTATAATGGTTTTACGTGAAGATTGTTTTAAGTTCATTTAAACTGGAACTTATTTTAAATGTTAAAATGTATAGATTTGTATGTTGAATGACTAATCATTAATGAAATAGCTACTAGGGTGAAAAAAGGACTTTCAGTTACAAAAAATTCCAATATCAAAAAAAAAAAAAAATTAATTCTTCAATTTATCTATCCATCCAGTCATCGATTCATCTATCCATCCATCATCTCCTCTATCCTTCCTTCCATGCATCATCCAATCCATCTATCATCCATCAATCTTTCGAGCATTTATCATTTTCTGATTATCATGATTTTCTATCTACCTGTGTATTCAGCCACCTATCCAAGCATCCATTCATGCTTTCATCCTTCTACATGTTGATCCCATTTTTGTCTCTACACCACCATCCAGTAACCTGTTCATGCAACTATATATCCATCCGTACATGCATCCATTTATCCTTGAATCCATATATTATTTCATCCATTCTCCTTTCTATGCATCCATACATCCACCCACCAAGTCATCCACCATTTATATTTTATATATATATATATATATATATATATATATTTTATATATATGTATACACGCACACAAAATTTCTGTCAGTCCAGCTTTTATCTATTGATTCAAACAAAATGTCACATCAGTAGGTAAATAAGTAGTAGCTACATAAATGATACAATTACAAATAAAACAAAACTATGCACCATCAATCAGTTAAGAAAATATCAATATTTCAACATATATATAAATTATTCAGTTGTTCTAAGTTATTTTTAATTAGCTAGTTGGTACCTCAAAATAAAGCTGCAACCACATTCCAGGAATTCACAGATGTCTGTTTTGCCATTAAAGAAAAAGCCAGAGCGAGGTCAGGGGTCAGCAGCGTGCAAGTGTCAAGTGGATACTGTGGTCATTACCCGAGAGGAGCCCAGTGCAGGGCAGGAAAAAGTTGTCATTCCCCAGTCTTCCCACTTTTAAATAATGCATGGGAATTGTTGAAGCATGAACACACAGTCCCAGACGATTGATATAAAAGTGTGTGTGTTTTGTGTGTGTGTGTGTGTGTGTATGAGGAGGAAACTCTCTTCTTGGAATAGCTCAGCACTTTGTAATAATTAAAACAGCCACTGCATGCATATTTCATGCGGCGCCAGGAAAATTTAGCCGTGCACCCCCCACAAGTACCTGCCAAAACACCTTATCTCACATTTATTAAACTCTGTGATAGCACGCAAACAATACAGCAGTCACTTTGAGGTCCGCCTTGTATGAACATCTTTTTCCATGATTACTCCTATGATGCAACAGTGTGAAAACATCACTTGCTCGTCTAATGTAATAAACAGGTGAATGTAATCTATGGAAAAACAAAGGTTGAAAATTACTCTTTACCAAGCCACACTCTGCTAATAACCTGAACATACAGATGACGATTCACTTAAAAAAGGCCAACAGATTTTTTTCCATGAGAGCTTAGCATTGAGTCTGACATACTAGCCCATCAGAACTAGTCTCTATTTATCTGCACAGTACATGTAATGTAATTACATTATCCCTTTTTTTTGTTAACTAAGTGCAGTATCTTGGTATTTGAAGTGCACATTTTTGGTGGCAATTTTCAGTGATTTCAACACGTCTCACACTATTTATACTCAAAAAACACCATTGAGTAGCCCATAAGTACATGAATTGGAACGCACCTAGTGATTTTCTCCTTCCTCACAGGGCACTGGACAAGATGTGGATATATTTTTGCTGCAATAACCTTGAACAACATAATAAGCGGACTTCTGGGAATGAAGTATAATGCTGTGAAAGGTTCAATATGGCTCCTTTACATCCAGACAGGTCCATTTCTCTGCTGGAGCAGCTCATTATTCCAATAGTTCATTGCAGAACATGTGGCCTTACAATGACACTAATTCCTAGAGTTACTTAAAATTCCTGCATAGCTGTGTAGGTGTGCCTCGCTGTGAATTTTATTAAACGTTTAATACTGAGCAAGAGAAAGCCGTGTGAATCGGATCTCGACAGAGAATAACGAAGGAGAGCCGGCACACGGCTGAGCTTCATAATGCAGAACACCTCACGCTCCTGCTCCAGGACACCTGCCAGGACACGCTGAGTCCGAGTTTGACTAGGACTATTATTCAACCTGGGACATATCCATTTGCCGGTTATTAGCCAGTGCAAACCTGTCTGAGGCTAAATTATTAAGCTAAATAAAGTTATTGATTTCAAATACTGCCTCTAAAAGCTCAAGTGCAAAGATGACAAAAACGTAGGTGTGACCTTGAGGTAAAAGCCTGTGCTTCCTAAAAACACCTGACATAGATTCAGACAGAGCTTATTTTATAATGAGCACTTGTTACACATAGCTTAAGCAAGCTAAAGTACTGAATACTAAATACATGGAATATTAAATTCATTTAACTGACCTTGGAAACTTAAAACATTCTATGTGGCCGAATGAAATGCAAAAGGCATACAAGATACAATGAGGCAGTCAATAATTATTTGCTCTGCTTCAAATGTAGTGGGCTACTTTAATGTTGCTGACTTCAAAGATTTTGTAACTTGTTTTGGCTAAACTCATTGGATAATTTTAGCTAAATAAATTCCTCACAGAAAAAGCAATCCCGTAATGAACTGAAACAAAACTGAGTTGAGTGAGACATTTGCTAACAAAAACTAAATCAAAATAAATAAATGCATCTACAACACACGTAAAAAAAAGTTGAAGAGTGAAAAAAAACAACAACAAAAAAAAAAAAAACTAGACTTTACGGTGAAGCAGTGCTTTTCTGAGCATTGATACATACGCAACTAGACTTTCCAATAAGCAGCTTGTTTTTATTATTAGAACTTTGACTCCCATTTCTGCTCTTTTTTTTCTGGCTGAACTTGGCCTGGCTGACAGAAGACTGTTAACAGAGTTTTGGTTCCCAGACATGACTTCCTGGGTTTTGGGTATTAGACTAGTTTTTCAGATACCAGACCAAATCTAATATTTAGATCTAATATTTCTGGCATGGAGACCTGCTCTAACAGCATTACATTATTTGTAATGATGTCTCCTATTTGTGTATGTTTACAAATTAGATCACACATTTATCCATTTTGTTTTTTAAATGCAATGTGCTTGCAGAGAGACCCCACCCTACATGCTCTTCTGCATGGCTCTAATATTTAACTGATTTTGTCACAGCCATGTGTGTGTTGTGGATGGATAAATTGCCTCGTCTCTGGAATCTGGTTAAAGTGTCAGACCAATCTGTCTGTATATAGCCGCCAATGTAGACTGTTCTTGATATTTTGAAACAAAAGGTTATATGTTATATAAAAATACCTATTAGCACGATATGTCAGGTGTAAGGTTAGAAATCAAGAAGTTAGAGAATACAAAGTGAGAATGAGAAAGACAGGGAGTGATGGTCAGGGTAAGGCTTGAGAGAGGACATGGTCACTCTGGCCTTTGTCATGCAGTGTGGGTGCTTAATGATCCCTACGGATCGATCAATGATTCAGTCTACGCCTGTGGAAATGAAGTACATCAGTCAAAAGCTTCCTTTGCCCACTGCGAGGAGAAACACGCGGGCATGCCAGGGGTAATTCATCTCCGTGAGAGTTTTTTTTTTTTTTTCCAGGAAACGCCCTCAGATGAGCACAATATGTGGATGCGCACGTTTGATGGTCGCAAGGCATGTTGTGACCGCTTTGAAATATAGACCCGCCAAAAATAGGTACAACTTCAAACCACTTACAAAGAAGAGCTGCATCTCTTACAAATGAAACGGTTATCTGTAACGCTGGCTCTTGAGCAGGGAATGAGATCACTCATGTTATAGCGGGCTGCATGCTTAGCCTGAAGGTCCAACAAGCACTGGTGTCATGACAGCAAAGGTCAGTCCATCCCTTAGAACTGGATGAGAGTCAAAATGATGAGGGAGCTTCTTGGCGCCTTATCGGTGTGGCGTCTGCCAAGCCAAACGGTGTGGAAAAAGCAGCTCTCGTGGAAGCTTTTCAAATTTTGTAAAGCCTATAGAGTGCAGCAGTGTCCATCCACTTCTGCAATTATGTTTTGTTCTGGAAGTATGTTTCCCTTTTCATTTTTCAAAGAAGTAAGAGTTTGTAAGAGTTACAAGCTATGATTCAAACCCATCAGCTAAGAGGTGAATTACATTACAACAATAGCTCACCCAAAAATGAAAATTACTCCATAAACTACTCACCCCCAAGCCATCCTAGGTGTATAGAACTTTCTTCTATCAGAACACAGTCAGTTTTTTAAACATTTATCCTGGCTCTCCCAAGCTTGGCAATGCTGGTGGACAGTGGCCATTATTTTAAAGCCCTGTAAATCAGATATATCCGCAAACACTGTGACATGAAACTAAGTGATGTAAAAGTAACAAAACCAACATAAATGTATTGCAGATATCATTAATGTTCAATAACTTAATGTAAACGTACAGAAATTAGTCTGATTCAAAAGGGAATCAGAAGGCTGAATCCTGACTGAACAAGGAGGCGTTGGAGATGGAGGAGGATTATTTACTATTGAGCAGAATGAAAGCTGGTGATAATGCTAGTAACTTATATATGGGTATTGTGACAGATGTTGCATCCTATAGGTCAACGTGGGAGTGAGCTTGACTACTGTGCCTTGCTAGAACTGATGCTAAAACAATGATATAAAAATGGTGATTATGCAGCCATGAATTTTGGGGTGGATCAGGGGAAATCTGCTGATTTGAAAAATGTGATTATGGTTCAAAAATATCAATATAAACTTGGCACTTTTCTTTCTTTTTCTTCACAAATTAAGATTAAACATACATGTACAAAAATTACAAAGGCTGATGTCAGATGTGTAAAAACCCCAATAATTAATGTCTTTGTGGCAGTTTTTAAAATTCTTCACCTTACAAATGCGTGTCAAACGCAAAAAGGCTACAAGATCATATTTTGTAAGATATTTTGATAATTTTGGGATCAGATGTGCAAAATTACTCACAAACAAATATTGGGTTTCATACTAGAAATAGGATGCAGTGCAGGGTTATGCATATAAGAAACAATATATATATATATATATATATATATATTACATTAGCTGCAAAATATGCATTACATAGAAATTTGAGAGCATAGGGAGTCAAATTAAAAAATGTGCAGTGTTGCATAAAAGTGGACAAGTGATGAAGCAGTCTATTTTTTGTGCCAATCTTCTAATTGAATTTATTTACAGAATCACATGTCATGTTTTCACCATAAAGTTAAATGTGATTATTGAAAGGAAACAAACTAAATTGTTGGCTGATGGTTTCAACAAAAACATAATCTGTAGATTAGCAACCTCTTTGGTTACAGGATGTCTGTTTTTAAAGGTTTCTAAATTGTTAAAAATCAATTACCATACGAAGGGGACAAATGGGTTTTTCACTTCCAGAACCCAACTGTTGTGATCTACAGCTAGTCCCGTTTTCTATCTTTAACCAACTACTTTTCACATGGAAGAGTTGGCCAGTGGCCTACCGGGAGAAGAGTTTATTTATTGGACTTCGGTGCTCATGGAAAATGCTCTTCTGGTGATAAGAAAGGAAGCCACTTTCACTTTGATCAGATCTACAGTTAAGAGGCAAAAAAAGTGGGAATGAAGTGCTCTTGGCGATCAGATATATGACTTGACTTCAGATATATCGTAATCACTTGGCTGGCCTGCTGGGGCTCGTCACCAACCGCTGTGGCGGATGCTTAGATTCCACGGTGAGGTTTATGTAGAACCGCATGATAGACTGGGCACATCGTCTACAGAGCTTGCTTTTAATGGACACCATTAGGAGGCCGCGAAATTCGGATTAATACCAAGCTGGGATTGTGATTACCTGAAGCCCAGGGAATGAGAACATTGAGGGCGAGAGGCACAGCGTCTGGTCTGAATGATGAGGCTTTGAATCTTTTATCCTGCTCTTTAGAGAAAGAAATCCGCAGAAAGTGAAGGTAAACAAAAGCAATATGATGGAAGAAACCACAGGCAATGGCCGAAAGTCGAACATTTGGATGGTTAGACTTCCCCTCAACGGCAGATTTGAAAAGACTAGCAGTTCAAAAGCTCGACTTTACTCAGGAGCTCAAGCGTGGTCAGATGCGATTACGTCCAACAGGGACTCGCGTTATTTTGGGCTGTAAAACCAATAAAGGACTCAAATAGTGTGCAGAACCTCTGTCGGTTCACCTGAGACCAATGTCAACAGATCAGACCGGCTGCTTAGGATTTCAGTTGCATCTGAAATTTTTATGGGTGGGATTTATGAATTAAACATCAAAACCGTTGCAATCGCGGGTCAGGTCAGATCCAACGCTCTCTTTTAAAGAGCGGTTTTGTCTTAGCCTGCTATGGGAAATGACAAATGTCCGATTCAATAAAGAAGAACTGGTGAAATATTCAGTGTAGCGGTCTAAATGATTCAGCTTGGAGGAATCAATCAAAGGTCAGCTGTGCGGTGCATGTTTTCCTGCACTGTCTGAGATTAAAAACGACCACCATTGGACTCCATAGATTACTGGATCCAAACTATCCAAAATAATCATTTATAGTGAACAAGAATATCCACACTTATGAGAGCTATATATATATACATAAAATTATATTACAAATGCATTAGAATTAGCACTGTGGGTTTTAGTTATTAAACTAAAATTACCACTAAAATGTTTACTAACAACATTTGACATGTTAATTTGACTTCACAACACTAATACAAAACTAACCACTGGACAGATAAAAAACCCAAAAAGTTATTTGTCACCATATGTGGATCCATTTTTGCATTTGGGCTAATCAAGAGGTAGGACATTGGCTTATTTAATCACTGAATGTGATGTTGCTTCTATCAGAAAATAAAACCCACTGAGCCAATACCTCATTTGCCAAGAGAAACTAGATCTGCAAACAAAGTGGCAGAACACACACCAGAAAAAGCAAATTACAAGTCACAAAAGACTGGTGCAATAAATGTGCTTTTTTTGAGCCAATTATTCTTCTTTTTTTATGAAATTACAATGCATCAGTGTAAAAAAGAAACCTGGTTGTCTCTGATATCTAATGCACATGTGTGATGTAGGGGATAAATGAAGGTGTCTTTATGAAGATAATGACAGCATTACTCCTTATACTCACAAAGTCCCTTAACCCCCTAGAGGAACTTCTGTGTGCTATTACAGAGGGCAAACAAGAGCTCCTCCTAATCTGCAGCAATAAAAGCTTACATGATGATGTCTCTCGATGTACAGAAAGAGGCCAGTAAGATGGAAGGCTAGAGAGAAATGAAAGAGGGAAAAGGTTTACATTGCAGCAATTACATATTTGACCTCCCATGGTAATGGTTAATTATAATGAAAATAATGTGCAACACAACATGAACCTAAAACATACAGAATATCTGAAAACATGCTGTTTACACTAAGCATGACGCTGTACAATACACCTGAACTGCATCTGTGAACAATGGCACCGCCATGCAAAAACACAGAACAACAAAAAAAATACACACTGGCTATCAGTGAATTCAGATGTGCTGAACAGAACAATCTTTCTTGACACTGTGATAAATCAGAATATCAACAATATACAGCATGATTCCATAGCCAGAAAAAAAACCCCAATAAAAACAGTACTAGTTAACAAAAAGTTATTGTTAAAATATTAGTCAATGCAATAGCTAACATTAGATAAAAATAAGTTCAATAAGTATTGTTTATTATTTAAAGTTAATATACACATATATAAACGTATTATATTATTATTATATAATATAATTATAAATAAAGATTATAGTCTAATTATATATTATATTACACGCACACAATACATGCATACACACATTTAATATTTATTTAGTGCTATGAACAAACATGAATTATTAGTAACTAAAACATTAAATTTAAATTTACATAAATAAGATTACCTAGATTATATATTTTTAAACGGTTAAAATTATGTATTCATAAACTAGATGTTGTATAAAATAGATATTTTTCATTAATTACATTGTTAATGATACATTTTAAATCTCATTGTTAGTTTTTCACAAATAAAAGCACAATGTGAAGTCCTACCAAAAATAAATAAATATATATATATTTCACACACACACACACACACACACACACACACACGCGCGCGCAAATATAAAAATATAGACAACTAATTTTGCTTATTTATGAAATCCTTTTTTTGTACCTACCTAAGATCCAACTTTGGAAAAGAAAACTGTCCACACAAGACATCATCTCAACTGACCCCACTTGAATTTCTCGAAGAATTGTAGTGTCCTTCACAAAACCTTTCATGCAATCGACAGACACTCGTTCATGACAAAGAACTCTTCAAAACAACATAATAGTTCATTCTTCACCAAAACACAGTCTGAAAGGTACTAAAGTACATCTATTCTCGCTTCACTCCAGAACTCTCTGGGCTCAAATAACAGCCTGCTGTGGGTTCAACACCATTATAGACCAGAGGAGACGATGCATAAATACCCACAATGCAAATGGTTCACAAGAATGTGAAGTCCCCAGGCATATGTTATGTCCTTGACTCAAAGATGACTAGTTTAATAATGGGTTAGTCAGGAAGGTTTTGTTCCAGAAAACATAATCCAATAAATCCATTCCTCTCAGCTTCTGTCTAAATACACAAAGAATGAATACAAAGAAATGAATAGTGGTTTTCAAAAACAATTATCAAAAGTGGGTACGGAAAGTATTGAGACCCCCTTAATTTTTTCACTCTTTGTTATATTGCAGCCATTTGCTAAAATCACGTGGGTTCATTTTTTCCTCAATGTACACACAGCACCCCATATTGACAGAAAAACACAGAATTGTTGAAGAAACACAGAAAGTTGTAGAAAGTCAACCATCAATGCAGCGCTCCACCAGTCGGGGCTTTATGGCAGAGTGGCCTGACGGAAGCCTCTCCTCAGTGCAAGACACATGAAAGCCCGCATGGAGTTTGCTTAAAAAAAAAATACCTGAAGGACTCCAAGATGTTGAGAAATAAGATTCTCTGGTCGGATGAGACCAAGATAGGACTTTTTGGCCTTAAGTGGTATGTGTGGAGAAAACCAGGCACTGCTCATCACCTGTCAAATACAGTCCAGCATGGTGGCAACAGTGAAGCATGGTGGTGGCAGCATCATGCTGTGGGGGTGTTTCTCAGGTGCAGGGACAGGACAACTGGTTGCAATCAAGGGAAAGATGAATGCGGCCAAGTACAGGGATATCCTGGACCAAAACC
>JAUMHI010000065.1:18317742-18335084 GCA_032359435.1 Enteromius unitaeniatus
TGTGACTCGATCTTTGGTTGTTGTTCTCTTTCTCAGTTTTGTTTTTCTCCCCTCGAGGAGCTTTTGTTTTCTCAAGTAAACTTTTATTTCACATTTTTTATTGTTATATATGCCTTGATCTGAGAAGATTTTCTGTTGTATTACTGACAAGGATTTTTTTTTAATAAATCAACTTTCCTTAAAAGTTTTTAAGGAAGTTTAGGGCCCACGCTGTAGTTCCTGTGGCTCAGTGGTAGGTCTCTCAACCACCACACCAGAGACCTGACTTCAAGCCTCTGTTGTGACAGCCATGAGTCTTTTTGGGAAAGTGGTTTTTGGGAAACAAGTTTTTCACACCTGGATTGCAGATCCTCTCCGGTGATGAGCAGTGCCTGGTTTTCTCCTCACAAACCACTTAGAATTACAGTCAAAAGTTTCGGTCTCATCAGACCAGAGAATCTTCTTTCTCACCATCTTGGAGTCCTTCAGGTGTTTTTTTTAGCAAACTCCATGCAGGCTTTCATGTGTCTTGTACTGAGGAGAGGCTTCCGTCGGGCCACTCTGCCATAAAGCCCTGACTGGTGGAGGGCTGCAGTGATGGTTGACTTACTACAACTTTTTCCCATCTCCCGATTGCATCTCTGGAGCTCTGCCACAGTGATCTTTGGGTTCTTCTTGACATATCTCACGAATGCTCTTCTCCCGCTGGTCATCCCAAACATCTTCCATTTAAGGATTATGGAAGCCACTGTGCTTTTAGTGCAGCTGAATTTTTTTTTGTAACCATGGCCAGATCTGTGCCTTGCCACAATTCTGTCTCTGAGCTCTTCAGGCACTTCCTTTGACCTCATGATTCTCATTTGCTCTGACATGCATTGTGAGCTGTAAGGTCTTATAAAGACAGGTATGTGGCTTTCCTAATCAAGTACAAACAGTATAAATCAAACACAGCTGGACTCAAATGAAGGTGTAGAACCATCTCAAGTCAAATATATGAGTGTCACAGCAAAGGGTCTAAATACTTAGGACCATGTAATATTTCAGTTTTAATAAACGATTTTAGCAAATGGCTGCAATATAACAAAGTGTGAAAAATTTAAGGGGATCTGAATATTTTCCTTACCCACTGTATGTCTGAAACCATCTAGGTCCACTTATATGTTGATATTTCTTTAGGGAAAACATTATTAGGAAAACAAAACAAAATCCTATTGCCCGAATCATTTACTTATTTAAGTTATAGCGGGAAAAAAATCTTCATAGAGTTAATAAACTTTATTTTTAATGAGATGAAATACTTGACTAAATTTAAATGGAGTTTCAAAAATAAGTGAATCAATTGATATGATCTTCACGTACAAACCTGGGATCTTGAAATTATCATTCTAGGCCCCTGAATGCTAAAGTCTTTTACTTTGAGACACCCCATCTCCATAATTAAGTCAATTAGCGCTCATATTAGGGAAAGAATCTAAACTCTAAAGGAGAGCACAGACACTCTCCATGTGCAATTTGGGGCCAGCAAGATTTCCCAGGACAAAGTGGGGAGCCCCAACGCAATATAAGTTATATATTATTCAGACCATAGGCTCCAGCACAAATCATAAAAGAAGAGTTGCATAAAATAAATGTTGTCTTTGTGCTGGGATCTGTTTTCCGTCAAGCTCATTAAATTGCTCGTCTAAATGAATTAGCCAGTGCATGAGAGAAATGGCAACAATATACTCCACTCCAAATGACACAAAAGTTACTTGCGCAAAAACCATAGTAGAACCACACGATGAAGCCTCGGCTGACTTTAAATAGCACAGATGATGGTATCTAAGAGTCTAAAGGGTGTCAACAACAGTTATTTGCGGTTTAACGGCTGTGGCAATTTGAATCAATATCATCCTGACAGATTAATACAATTTCATAATACATCAGATGGCTCCCAAACGTAGCTCTGCAATTTTCGATTTTCAGCAGTAAATTGCTCATCTATTAAAGTTCAAAGAGCAAATTTGCATGTACATGCAAGAAAATGTCCAGAAATGACGAGACAGACGTTTGATTAACTGAGTCAAGCAAAATGGATGCTGCATATCACAAACATTAACTCCACATGCCAAACTGTCTTAGAACTTACTATAAGTCCAGATAATAGTTGGAAGACCTGACATGTTTGATCAACCTATTAATGAATGAATGAAAAGCCATACAACAAGAGCATTGAAAATTTGCAAAGGTTATAAGTGTCATGGTACACAGTCAATGTGTGACAAAAAGAGAAACTGCCATCAAGATCTATTTTTTTTTTTTTTTTTACTGTATATGATAAAAAGGCCAAGGCTGAGGAAAGGGGATTTCATACAGATTATTTTTTTATAAATGAATAAGCTTCATTAGGCAATACAGGCAGATAAACGATATAAAAAAATTAAATGGCAGTATTCAGCTATTCAAAACGCATCCATGACCAGTTCAGTCAAAATACTGACTAAGCTTGTAATGACATTTAATTAAAAAAAAAAAAATCGTAATAAATTGCATTTCTGATCATTGAACTCTTGTTCTTTGAAAAACTTGCTTTATAGTACACTGTAAAAACATACGGTTAAATTTACGATAAAAAACTGGCAGCTGTGGTTGCCAAAATTCGGCCATAAAAAATATGGTAACAACATTTTAGGTTTTATGGTTTTAAGTTAAATTTACTGTTAAATATGGTAATTTCATTAACTGATATATGTTAATAGGTTAATATGTTTATATACGTAGCAGAGCCCATCACAAGCAGCTTTTAAATATGCTCAGTATCATTCAAACAAACACTAAACACCATCATGGTGAGCCAACTGAAACCCATTCCAGATGTCAATTTTCACCAGTTCTGATGCGTGTGCAAATTTCCGTAACTTTGAGCAAGCGTAGGCCTTCAAAACAGCGATTCCTTTCAGAGAATAAAAGCTAAAAAACTTATATTAAAATAATATATTAAACTAGAACAACTACTTTAAAAATTAAAAATAAATTTAAAAAACACTGAAAATGACCCGCATTTCTAAAAGGTCAATACTACTAAGTTAAATTCAATTACAATTACAACAATATACTAGTAAACTGTTCTACACGCATACCTGACCGATTTAGTCAAAGTACTGACATGCTTGGTAATAACATTTATTAGAAAACCTTAATAAATGGCATTTCTGATCACTGAACTCTTGTTCTTTAGGAAAACTTGCTTTATTTTTCTGTTAAACAAGTATTGCATGACTATAATATCAGTATTTGAGAAAGCAGATGTGCAAATAATAATAATAATAATACATTTCATTTTAGCAGTTTATTAGAGAGAGAAAATATAAAGAGTAAAGGAATGGAAAAAAGAGCATTTCAGCACTCTAAAAAAAATACTAAGATACAATTAATAGCTAATATACTTTAAAAATCCACTTCAATTCTTTATACATATTTTAAATCGAAAAATAACCCATATTTCTAAGATGTCAAGAATACTATACTATATATATATAATACTATATAATTCAAAACGGACTGAACTTTAACTTGGTGATACTTGAAATTGACTAAAAAAGCCCTGCACTACACTTGTAAGACATTGTGCAAACAATGAAACGCAAACGTTCTTTCAATCAATACAGCAAACACACAAATTGTGCACAAGACAACGGTGGTTTAATACGAAACACTCTTTCACATTTATCCCCAGCAATGATTTTCTATGAGGGAAGTTAAACGCAGCCGTGGGCACAAATTAGTTGCTTGCCATTTAGCAAACACTGCAAAGCGACTTCCAGCACACTAATTGCAGGGCCAGTCCCGCTGGAGCAATCTGGGGTTAAGTGCTTCACTCGCGGGCACAGTTACTCCACAGTGACTGTAAGAGTCCAGTTATTACTGCAGTCGCACTGTAGACTCCACCTGATGACATACTTGACCATTAGGATACATGCATGTACTAGTTCAGTGTAATGCCAGGTTAACCGTTATGACATCTGCCGGCCTCTTTCAGTAAGATTAAATGAGATAAATCAATGATTTTTACCATGGTAAAAGTTTTACCATTAGTCAGCCTCTAATGGATTTTCATAGGTTGTAAAAAAAAAACTATTCCTTTAATATATATTATTTAATGCACTGTTTACTGGAATGGAAATGCACAAAACATGAGTGTGCAGTAACCAGAATGAATTATTAGACAGACCGAATGTATTTTCAACCTTTTAAAAAGTTATATAGCAAATAATTGCAAAAGCATGTCTCTCACATATAAATAATCTGAAAGTAGACGGTAGAGCTAGACGTCTGCTGAAGTTAAAGTCCAAGAATTAAAAAACATTGCGATATTACTTTTACATCTGCTCTGAGGCTGAACTTTAAAAAATGACTCCCTGCCAGTATCAAATGTTCAGTATGTTCAACAGTCAAGCTTCCACAACTCTCACTGAGCTGCTGCCAAAAAAAAAAAAGAGCATTTTTTTGTATAACCATCTGTTTGAATAGACACCAAAGTCCAGATTGTGAAGTTCAGGGTACGGTTGAGAAAGGAAAAAGTGGGAAATGCTGTCTTGCTTTCGAACACCAAACATAATCATGACAACTGTCCAACTCAGGCTTTCAGTTCCCAGTCAAACTTCTGACTAGGACACAATACCTCATCAAATAGCAGGATATTCAAGTAATAAACCACTTGAGGAGATCATTCCTGAATAGATTTCTGATCACTGTTAGTATGCATATAACATGATTTCCATGTCCGCTGCCGTGAACTCTCCTGCACTCACATAGGATTTCAGCATTCGTGCCGGAGCACGCTTACGTCATTATTCTGCGATGGTTTCAGGATAAAGAGGAAGAGCGCGCTCTCGCTGAACGCGATGGAGTCCATCACTCTGTTTACTTTGTGGATAGTAATTTCGAGTAGTTTGGTCCGCGGCGGTCCATAGCCCTCTCACAACAAACACTGCACCTCTGCCATAGACCGAAGCGACCCTTTCCCCACCATGTTGATTTTGGAGCGTCGCAAAAACATGCCGTCGCGCGTCCTGTGCTCCAGTCATGACTCGAAATCTGTAGTGTGATCCGAACCATGAGTTTTGAGATCCACTGCACGACTAATTTTAAAGTTTACTTGTACAATACACAAGTTTGGGTTGCCATTTCAACTCTAGGTCCTAAAGCAAAACCAGTTGAAAGCCACTGATTTAGAGCACTGGCAACCGTTCACAACCTTCGGCATCAGATAACCGTGATAAGCAGGAAAGCGAGCATCTCTGGACAGCATCAGGGATTCAATATCCTGTCTGCTATCCCAGAAAAAACCTTGATAACAGAACTGCTTAGTTTCGCTGTCTCCACGAGTCGGTGCTGGGCGGCTGACTCAGCTTCGAGACAATAGCGGACCAAAGCGGAAACACGTCGCTCTTTGTTCTTGTATGTTGATACAAGACCGCTGAGGCTTCTGAATCCGATGGTTCATTTGTCATTTTTCCTGTCATGTTGCTTTGGGTACTAGCATTTACGCCTACAAATGGAATTATTTTAAATATAGAGCATCATATGATAAATAGTTTCACACCAGAACACAGAATTACCCAAAGGCGTAATCTCACAAAGTCTGTCAAGAACATGTCCAGGCTATACTTCACAGCAAATCATTGAGAAAAAACAAATCATAATATAATTATACTCTTAAAAATATTACTTAAACGTTTCTACTTTCTTTTGAGCTAGATCTTCACAAGTACGCAAAACCAGACTGAAGGAGTTCAATAATCAGACTCCATAGCACTTTGTAGAGAATATTATCAATAGAAATACTTATTTTATTTATTTCATCATACAAAGTTTAATGGCTTGAAGATGAAGTGAAACATTTTTCTAAAGAATACAATTTACCCCCCAAATGTTGATAATTTTTGAATTGTAAATGATTAATTTGTGGAAGTATTATTAGTTTGATGTTAATGAACTAAAGCTGCATTACTGCATTATTTACTGTAGGTAGTAGGTTGACAATAATGAAAGTTGCAAAGCAAAAATAATTGTTTTTTATAAAAAAATAAAAAATAAAAAAAACCCTTCATGAGATCTGGTATACGTTGAAATACTTTATTTCTTCGCCATCCCCTCACTGTTGTTGTTGCCAGTTCAGTCTGATTCAAGGACAAGGGGGCAAGATTTATCAATTGGCAAGCATTAGCTTAAAGTCTAAATGTAAAAATAACTTGCAGCATCAAAAGAAAAAAAAAAATTGATGATGCTCCTTGGATCAATTTTCTTTTCAGATTAAATTGTCAACTGAGCCCAAAATCAGTAAATACCATTAAGCCCGATAAGAGGAGGAGGGAAAAACACTACTAATGGCTTTTTTTGACAGCATCAAAGATAAAACTAATCACTTGGGGGATAGGGCTAATTTAAGGAAGCATTTTTTAAAATTGGTGTTTGTTGTTGGGCAAAACAGATGGAAGGTAGATGAAATGCTTAACAAGCTCTTAAGAGCTGAAAGCTTGAGTTTTGTGCTCACTCACCTCGTGTTCACAAGCAAGAAATATAACACAGGCAGACAGGAGCCCACCCATCTCTTTCCGAGGTGTTTATTGCACCTAACAGCCACCTTCTCATCTCTCAAGGATGTAATCATTCTTTGTGTTTCTTTTCCTTTGAGCTGTTATACTGTACTGTTCTAGACAGAGCCGGTCAGATTATTAGAGAGACATACGACATCTTGTGGCAGGACGAGGAAGTGCAGGACACAAATTAGTTGACAGCAAAAAAAAAACTAGACCGTTTAACGGATTTTAATATACAATTCATTTCTGTGATCTAAAGCTCTGTGATGTTAATTTAATTAATAATTAATCCAGTCTTCAGTGTGACAATGCTTCAGAAATCATTCTAATATGCTAATTTGCATATTAATTTGCAAGAAACATTTTTTAGTAATATCAATGTAGAAAAAACGTTGTACTGCATAATATTTGTTATGAAAAAATAAAAAATAAAATGTGATGTATATTTGTACAAATTTTAATTAAAAAGTTCAAAAGAACATGCTTTGTTTAAAGAAAAAAAAAAAAAAAGTACAATATTTTAAAATATTTTAAGACCCTAAATCTTATCTTTACTGATACTTCTGATCGACTAAATGCATCCTTGCTCACCAAAAGCATTTTCTCTCAAAATGTATGATAAAACTAAAAGCAAAAAAACCCAAAAGCTAATTTAAGCAGTTAAAGTGTTGCAATATAAATCAGAGATTTAAAGTTGATTTACCATAATATACTAAACAAACAATATTATGATTCACTTAATGATCATTCCATCAAAACCCAGTTGAATCCTGAATACAAGACAAACACCCAAAACACAACACAATCTAAAGATAAAGAACCCATGATGGGTTCTTATCGTAGCAAGCTCACATTACTCAAAATACCCATCAGATCCACTATATTTCAGATAGTTGCTAATTAATCTCCAAAGTGCATGTGGAAGCATCCCACGACTGCCATCCAATGACTTATCTGCAATCTAATGAGTTCACGCTGGCAAGAATGAACTTGCTTATCGCGCCAGGGGTGGCAATGCCGGCTCTCAGCAATTCACAGCATTACCGCCCAATCTGGCAACAAGGCCATACGATAGGCTTAAACAATCCACTCCTTCACAACAACCTCATTCCAGGCCCAGCTAAAAGCCTTTCTGAAGCAGAGATGTGAGATGAATGTGATAAAACACGTTCCCAGCTGCTGCACGGATGTGCCAGCGTGTTTCGCCGCAGAGTACGTGCCGATAGTACTTTCTGACCCTAGCGCCACCCCAGAGCCTTCCCAGCATCCCTCTCCATCTGCCGGGCATGCCACAGGAGAGGACTGACCTGGCTGGCGCTGCAGTAAGAGAGGAGGCGGTGAGGGAGTGCAACCAGAGGGCACTGCTCTGATGCTGGGAGAAGTTCTGCAGCGTTATACGTGCAAATCAATGGCATATTTGTATGACCAAAAATTCAAATCACCAAGTATGTCTGTGAAACAAAACATTCTCTAACGACCCGGCAGAATTCAAATGAGCCATTTTAACCTAAATTTAAAAAAAAATGGAAAGTACATTCAAAAAGAGTCATTTCTAATCTAAGAAATAGTTTTTACCAGAACAATGTATATACAATGAAAATATATGTATTTTTAAAAACAAATTTATTAGTTACTATGACTTTCCCAGATCTTGGAAGATTTTTTAAATAAGAAAATAAGAAAATAAAAGAACTATATCAAATTAAATACTGCATTGACTGTCAATTCTTTGTAAATGTCACAATAATATCTTAAGGGGGAAAAAAAAGACAATTATTTCTTAATATAATCTTATCTTTTGGTTTGCATCCATTAATTCTCCCTCACAATATGTGTGACAATTATAATAATAAATATTAAAACAATATATAATATAAATAATTAAAATATAATATTTAAAAATAATAATGTTCACCAGCATATTACATTTATAATATGTACATATTATAAACATACATACATTTTAATACTATATTAAAATGATATTTTAATTTGCGTTTAGTAAGTAAAAAAAAAAAGAACAAATAAGCCCTGTCAGATGAAGAAGAACATTTGATATCTATAGTATTTGAATAGTCTCAATCAGCTGACATATCTTCGGTCCGTCAGTTGTGTCACACAGTTCTAATCTATCAATCTATTACAGCCAATATTTTTAATGTCATAGAGGCTATAGACTCCTATTGGGGCACAGTGACCCCTTATTCGCCAAGCGGCCATGAACCCATAGCACGGTCACACTGCCCCTGGTGAAAACTCCTTTCACCGGCAGAGCTGTTAGCGTTTCAGACCACGCAGGGTCCGTTTCGAAGTACAAAGAGTCAAAGTACACAGCTTGTTCGATCACCTGCAAATAGTCTAGCCTAAAAGCTGCCGCACAAAGAGCACAGACCTTGACATTCTCTGTTGTTGGCTGTTGTGTTCTGCATGTACTCACTGCTGCAGTGCTTGTCCACTCCGTCACCCTGAGAACTGCTTAATCCCGCCTCCTCTTCCACAGGTTTCCTGGTGGCCACAGTGCTCGGAGTGATGGGCGGCTGCGGTGTGGTCTGAGAGGCTGGGAGAATAAGAAAATATGAGCTATTGCTGAGACTCGGACTGAACTGAACAAATATCTGACAATATGTGAATTTGGATAACAAAACTAGTCACAAGGGTCAATGTTTTGAAATTGAGATAAACTTTCCGTTGATGCATGGTTTGTTAGGATAGGATAATATTTGGCTGAGATGCAACTACTTAAAAAATCAGGAATCTGAGGGTGGTGTCCAAATGATTAGGTTTGGAAATATTTATATTAGGCAATTTACTAAATATTGTATCAACATCCTAATGATTTTTGGCATAAAATAAGTTAATAATCTTTTTAAATAGCATTGAATAGCATTTAATTTGTAGTGTTTATTTATTTAATATAATTTTAATTAAATGATTAAATTGAATAATTACATTTTATATTTTGCTAAATTTATCTTTATAGTATCAGACTCCTTTTTTCCCTTTAGACAGTATAAAACGACATATAGCCTCTTCAGAGGAGATTTCAGAAAGATGGTCGCTCACTAGGGGATCATCATCATATTCGACAAAATCATATTTTTGGCTGCCAAATGCTAAAAAGAAAAAAATCCCAGAGGCTTACACTGAAGGAGGGATTCCAGCCAGAACTAGAAAATCAGAAAGACTTAGTAGTGTGCTTTATCACACAGTTGAGAACTTTCCATTAAAATCAGGTTTTGTGGCTGTTAGAGCATGTCTGTTATGCTAGTATTTCACTTCTGTAAATAATGCTATGGCCTCTGGGAAAACAGAACGAAAATTATGATGACTCATCCTGCGCTCATTCATTTTGTCCAATTAAACAGTCTAGATTAATCACTTCCTCTATACCACCTAGGTTTAACTATAGCAATGTTAAATAGTAAATCATGTCTTTGAAAAAATGAAGAAAAGAAAGGAAACAAGGGACCTAAATCCTAATGTTTCAAGTAGGAAAAAAAAAAAAAAAAAGTCCTCATCAAGCCATTTCATGGTGGTCTTTAATTCAGACGCAGCCCTGCTTCAAACTTACACACCACAATACCAATAGCCATAACTTCTCCACTGCACCATATAAAATATTCAGCAGCACTTCTCTAGAGCAGGTCATTTTTTACCCCACCGTATTCGTTCAACTGAACCAGCACAAAATGAAAAGGAACCGAGGGGTGGCCCAGAAGGGGGCCGTGCGAGATTTTCGTTACAGCAGACACAAAATGAACGGATTGCAGGAATCTGAGGTAAATCATTCTGAGAGAAAAGCCCCCTGGTGATTAAAAGCGTGGTGGAGGTGCTGGTCACCAAGAGTCTCGCGACAGCTTTTAATGTGAACTCTCTTTTCTTTCCCTAGAATATATTTTCTTTTTCCATTTTAAAAGTGAACAGAGAAACATTATGTGCCTAACACTAATGTTGATGCTGATGGGTGTTAAACAAGGTGCTGGCATGCATGCTAAAATCTAGGGCTTAACAACTATTTGTATACTATTCTAAATGATACCCAGAGGACTGTAAAGGATTTCCTAATTGGTTATTTATGTGCATTTATTTCCTTATTTGCATACATATAATAAATAATATACATAAAAATAATAATAATGTACATACATATTTCTAAACAGACAGTAAGTGTATTTATTTATATTACAACAACTATAATGTCTGAGAAAGGGAAATAAATAAATATATATATATATATATATAATAGAAAAAAAAAATATATAATAATTAATAAAAAAGCAAACCTATATGTATAATGGAAATATTCATTTATTATAATATATACATATATTCATAATATATCATTATAATAACTAACGTATGTATTGTTATAAAACATACTTTTTCATTTTCATTTTTGTTTTATTTATTAAAATTTATCTGGTTTTGCTTTTTCTATTAAAAATTTTCAAGACTATGTTTTAATGGTTACACTTAAAAATATGAATAAAAACGAAAAAAAAGCTAAATAAAAAAATAAAACGTAATAAAAATTGCATTAAGGCTCTGTAAAATAACTGTAATTCTCCATTAATTTTCTGGATTCCATTTTAATAGATTTATTATATTTAAATAATCAAAAGCATCTCTAAATTACCGTAGTAGTAGAAGTAATATTAAATTAAGTAATATGGAATATTTCACAGTTTCTTTTAAACGTTTTTGACGGGTTAATGTGAAGACCTTTAAGTTTGTGACTTCATGTAGTCATATATTACACATATCCCAAAATCATAGGGTCCTATATTAATCCAAACAGTTGGATTTGATTTGTACAATACCACTACGGTTTCTGTGTTTCAAATGACTCGTTGCCTATAAAATAAACGCCACATAGAGCACTACATAGGGAATAAGGAGAGGTTTCGAAGCAAACCAAATAAATCAAGTGATCAAATCAAGAGCATTAAAACATTAAGCAACTGCAAATATTATTTTGAACAAGAGGATTGCTTTGTTTTCTGATGTGATAAACAACGTCAGTCTAGCTCAAAGAAACCCTGGGCTAAGGACAGTGCTGCATCACCTCTCTTCCTGCGAGACTCCTTGATCTCCTCACACATGCGGTCAAACTCGGGGTCTAGTTCAGAGGCGATCATGGCGTGCGCAGTATCCTTCAGACTGCAGGCTCTGTGGCGGATGATTTTATCTACGAGGAAGCACAACAGAAGGCCACAGTCAATGAAAAATTCATTTGGGTAGATGAAGGAGACATGTTCTTGAAGAGTGACAGTATGATTTCTGGGTATTAGGGCTGCAATTAATCTGAAAAATAATGAAGATCACGATTACAGCTGCTACAATTATCTAATCATGAAAAACGACAATTACAACACGACCAAACTCAAACACATCCATTATAATCATCAATGTGTAGACAGACACTTCGTAAATAAGTTTTGTAATTATCCCAAATTTGAACAGCAGTTGTTTTAAAGTGCATTCTATTTATAGAAAAGAATAATTGTGAATTTAATATTAGATATCTTCCTGTACATTACAAGTAATGCGTTATTTCTCTATTTATTTGAAAAAGTAATCTGATTACATAACATGCATCACATAGCAAGCAACCAAATGAATGTAAATTATGAATCGAAATGGAAACCTGAACGACAGTATTACAGAGAATTAAAAAATAATAATAATACTAACAATATTAGAATGAAAATAAACAAACAAACTTATGGAATGAGCAAGAAAAAGAAAAGAGGTGCAACAAATCTAAATCAAATTTGTAATTATTTCAGATTCACTGAAGAAACTTCAGCATTGGCTTTTTATGCGAGTAACTGAAAGACTTCTGAAGCGCTCCACAGGCATTCAATCAAAGCATCTCTGTTTACAAAAACACACTGGTGTGAGAACAAGGATTACGGTGTTTTCTCAAAGTTCTCTGAGCAACCATTTGTATTCTACCCTTATTTTTTCCTCTCTCTCTATCATTAATCAAGCTGCTTTTAAACATGCAGGGAGGAAGAAATTGTGTGTGTGTGTGTGTGTGAGAGAGAAGTGAGAGCGTGCTACATGGTAGTCCTCATTACTCCTGGACGGGCTGGAGGTCAGGATCTGGCAAAATTTGCCTCTTAATTGGAAGATGGGCCTAATTAAGCCATCTAGAGCGAGTGAAAGGACACTCTTTACTCCAGTCAAGGATATAATGGCAGGCTGGGAGGAAGAGAGAGTAAATACACTTCTTTTGACTTTCAAAGCCCTGCACAAAGATCTCAGGCTGCTGATGCCAAAATTGACAATTGAACAAACGGACCCAAGAGAAATTAAATCAGTGGTGCTCAGTCCAGATCTCTGAGATCCACCTTCAAAATGAACTTGCTCATTGTTTGCATTTGAATACCAATTTACTCCCTAGTGAGTCCTGCACAGTATATACTGCACATTATCATAAGCTATATATAAAAAAGGCAGTGTTATAATAAATACAAGAGTTTAATAACTAACACTTTAAATTATAGCAGGTGACAGTATTGTCACATGACCAAATCTCACCGCATGTTTAATTCAGCGAGTGGCACCAAGTAAACTTACATTTTAAATTGACAAGTTAATATACAAAAACGTTCTGCAGTTCTGTAAATGGGAATATTTTGACATACATGCATACACACACACACACATATATATATATGTATCTTTTAAATAATAATAATTTTAATAATAATAATTTTAAAAAACATGATTTTCTTTTGCCCCCATTAAAAAAGAAAATCGATAGAACAGCTACGGAGTATACAAAATGTTTAGTGCAAATTTAAGCATTAAAAACAACAACAAAAAAATCTAGACTACTTGATCACTTACTGCTTTTTTTTTTATTAAACTAACACGTGTTTTTAGTTTTAGTTTATGTTCCCAAAGGCACTAAAAACACTCAATGTTTTACTTCGCCGTCAAAAATATTGCGATATTATCACTAAAATTTGATATCGCCTAGTCCTAATACATACATATACATATACACATATACACACACACAGTATATACACATTTACATTTACAGCTTTTACTACATACTTAAAAATATATACAGTAATTCCCATCCCCAGCAAGGTAAATAGTTCCAGTATGAAGGAAGTGAATTGGGATGCAGACTTTAAAGTCGAAGCAGTTGGTTTAAAACAGGGCTGGAAGGAAACTCAGCAGGGAGGCTGATGTCCAGGGGCAGGATTAGGCAGCTCTGAATTAAATCATTTGAATTAGAAGAACCTTAAAAAAACCTTGCATACTATGATGTGATTTTGAAACTTCAGCTGGGGTATGAATTCAAAGCACACATTTTCTAGGAATACGACTTTCAAAGAGCCACTGGGAGACTCTCTTGAATGAAGTGAGGTCTTCGAACTCTATTTGGATCCGCACTGCGCTTCAAGGACAGAAGTTAACCCCCCCCCCACCATCCATAAAAAACAACAACAGCAAATGAACAAAATTACTACCTATATAACGAGGGAAAGGACACCTTTAGATTGTAAGTGCAACGGTTCATGCTTCACTTGTGAGAGTAATGCTTAACAAATGGAATTTTGACAGCTCCTAAATCCCATATTCCCCTGCTCTAAATGGACCAGAAGCCTCTTTCTGTTTCCTTATTAAAGTAGCTAATTGCGTTTTGTCTCATTCCTTCAGTGGCTCCTCTGTGGTCGCTGCATTTAAACAAATGACCGACGTTCTCCCAGCAAATGGGCTACTATGATTTATTCATAGGCATTGGCTGCATTTAGCCAACAACCTTCACTGGCTGACCAATTAATCCAGACAACTGGGAGTTAAGTCCTGACAAAAAATAAATAAATAAAAACTTAAGTGTCTTTCCGAAGTAGCAAGCTAGCACACTTCAATTACGTAATATATGGTTGTCTTCTCACTTCACCAACAACAATTATGTGGTTTGCACCGGTTTTTAATATGAACATGTTCCGCTTGGTTAAATAATGCATGCTTTATGTATGGGCTATACGAGTTCGCGTTTCACATCTAAAAATTGTTGGTGTTTCTCATATTATTAGGGCCTGTAAAAGTGCAAAAATAAGAGGGCAAATAAATACCGCACATTCACGCTTTGGTTGAAAACCCAGCATCAAATTCACCTTGGCATTTTTGGAACTGATTCCATGGCTCATTTAATTCTGCTTTAGTTTATATTCAGAGTACTTTGTACATATACGCCATATCCATAAACGCCAATAAATATCTGACATAATTTTCTACACTGCAAAGTGTCTCAACTGACCCACCGTATGGCCAGAGAATAGCAAGAAAGTCCATTAAAGCAATGAATGGGTTTTATGGAGGCTGCTCATTATGGAGCCATTTTTCCTCCGTGGAGAGATCAGCGACAATGATTTCCTGTGCCTTTTGAATAAGGAAAGGTCAATGGGTTAATATCTAGCTGCATTTATTGTCCTCAAATTCTCATATCTTTCTGTGAAGGACTGACAAGTCTGGCCGATTAATCATTGATTTAATGTCCTCCACTCTTCAAGTACAGCAGTCGTTGCTCGCTGCTGCGGTTTTTGGTTGGTATCACTGCTTTTGAATCTTTACACCAAGTACTAGAGATGTGCACAACTAAATGACTAGTTCTGCACCAACTGGTCAACTAGTAAAAACACTATTGGAATGTCTGAAAAGGATTTTTTTTTGTAAACCTATATGATTTGTTACATATTTTGTACTTTCTTTACTAAAGCTTTTTTTTTTTTTTAACAAATTCAACCCTGTACCAATGTTGACTGAAAAATCACTTTCTGTTGTGGTATTTTTACTATCTGTGAATATAAAAATTTATGTATTATTTATTCAGTTGCTCTATAATGTGTATTTACCTCCAGGGTCCTTGTCTGGATTGTACTCTAACGCATTGCTGCAAATGAGGTCAATGTCCACTAGAAAATCCTTGGCAACCATATATTTGTGAGTGTCGATCTTCATCACGACGGTGGACAGGTCCATAGGCTGTTTGATAACCTCAAGGTAGTCTGAAACCTAAATCAGAAAAACGCATGAACACATTTCAGCAAAAAACACAAGCAACGATTTTTGTTATTTTGTAAAAAAACATTTTGTATACATTTCTCTGAAAGAAATTTAGCAAGTTAATGATCAAAAGGTGACAGGAACTGCATTTATAATGTTGTAAAAAAAGTAGTCGTTTTCAACTTTCAAAATTAACAAAACAAACTGAAAAAAATAAGAATGGTTTCCATTCTTTCCATGAAGTTGCACAACTATTCTCCAAATGAATTTAAAGAATGAAAAAAAAAAAAATTTTTTCTTGAGCAGCAAATGAAGAAGAGTTTTATTAATCAAAAAATATTAGAATCCTATATAATCTGGGTGAATGTAGCCATTTATGTATCAAGTTATAAAATATATATGAAGGGACCCTAACATATACAGAACATAAAATTAAGACCTCATGACTGTCTCGTGATCCCTTAAGTTTGTAGTAGATGTATACGCCTTAAAAAAAAAAAAAACTGTATAAAAGAATCTGGAGATCTTCTCTGCAGAGACATCTTAACTTTATTCTCTTTGTAATAAAGTCTACTCTGACGGCATCAAAAACCCAAGACTGAGTGTGATTCCTCAGAGAAGCCACCACACAACAAAAATGTGTCGCACTCTGTATTCATAGACACACCGTCCTCCTTGTTTGCACCTTATATTGATGAACTTTTTAATTGCCTTCTCAAATTTACTGATTCAGGTAACGATCCTGGCCGTAAGCTGTCATATAATGACAATCATTTGATTTGTTTGGTCTGGGGGTTGCTAATAAACCATAGGTGCCTCTAATTAGATGGTAGTATTGAATAGAGTACAGACCCTACAGGCATTAATCATACAGCTGCTGACGTGCAGAAACAGCCCACCTCCTCAATGTCCACAGGTTTACTGAAGATCTGGAAGCGCTTGTCGGTAGCGAGTCGCTTTGTGACGTCCCTGAGAAAGAGGCGGAGCTCGCGCAAGGTGTTTTCCTCCTGCTCCTCTAGTCGCCGCTGCTCCTCTGCTGAGAGCTGCCGAGGGCCAGGGTCTTCAGCGAGGGTCAGCACCTCCAGAGTGTTCACTGGAAACCCAAAAACAGTACTTAACTACAATCACGAGGAATTGGACTGATTTTTTTTTCTCAGTACTTCTAAAAGGAATAAGTACTGATTTATAACCCAAAATGTATTGGATATTTTTCAATATTCATGCATTTCCTATGGAATGAGTGATTTTTCTAATTAAAATGAATCAATACATGTTTTTAATACTAAATAGACACAAGTAAGAATTTACTGCATCTGCAAAAAAAAAAAACAAAAAAAAAAACAAACATGATTTTATGATTTTTTTGCAAGAAACACTCAATAAAAGACAAATCACTTTTAAAAACTTCTCTAAACAGAACAAAATGAAATTACTAGTATAGAATTAATTCAATTAAGAGAATCGAAAACACTGTTATAATAGTTGTCTTGTGATCTTTAGGAAATATAAAAAATTAAACAATTAACAAATACCACTACTTAAACTATTTTAATGTTCATCTATTACATCACAAGGAGGAAAATCTAAACACACTAACTTTTAAACTTATTATAGTAAGTTATTATATTATATAACTTATTATAGTATAGTAATTAAAGGTACTGTATGTAGAATTGACACCGAGTGGTTGAACTAGGTATTGCAGTCCAAATTCAAAATACTGGAGAGGGGTTTTTCACCCGGCCCCTC
>JAUMHI010000065.1:18335184-18353348 GCA_032359435.1 Enteromius unitaeniatus
AAACATCAGTTGAGGGCTGCAACTGCGCTTTTTAAACGAGAATATCCAGGCTGTACTACTGCTGTCAGCGATATGAGCACTTTTAATTAACATGTTTTCTTAATGCCTGTTGAACATAATGGAGGCATTTTATGATTATTACAATAAATTTCTTACATACGGTACCTTTAAAGTCTCTTAAGCTCACCAAGGCCACAGTGATTTGATCAAAATCAAATAAAACAAATGAAAATATCTGTTTTCTATTTGAAAATATTTGAAAATTACTCCAGTAATCAGTGTCACAATCATTCTGAAATCATATTATTCTGCGGCTAATAATTTCTTATTTATTTGTGTTTATTTATTTACCCATCTCATGTTGAAAACAGCTGTACTGCTTAATATTTTTGTGGAAACGGTAATATTTCATTTTTGGATTCTTTAAATAGAAAGTTCAAAAGAACAGCATTTATTCGGAGCACAAATCTTTTGCAAAATTGAAATGTCTTTATTGTTACTTTTGATCTTTTCAAGGAACCCGTGCTAAATAAAAGTATTCCTCTCAAAAATAAAAATCTTCATGACTCAAAATTTTAAACAGCAGTGTATTATATATTATGTGTCCTGTTTTGTGAACAGGACAAAAACAACAAATGTTATTCCAGTATTTTGTCTAAAAACGCAACCGGTTTTGATCTCCAAACCAAAGTGACATCAGATGAAACGCTGAACAATTGGTCCAAAACAACTAGAAGAGTCAGATGACACTGAAACTGTGCCAGAGCAGCTAGAGGAATTACAAACACCCTGTGTTACGTGGATGAAGTCGAGAAACGCTTCCCACCACAGCGTGGGCTGCAAAGTATTATTGATTTCTGAAGAGCTCCAACAAACAACCTGACAGCTGCAGTAATTCAGGGCTGCATCTATACAATGAACCAAAAACAGACTGCCAGAAATGACCAAACACACCAAGTGCTAATGCGGCTCTGCCTTGTTAAAAATAAATAAATAAATAAAGAAAAAATATCGCTGACAGAAGAAAAATCTTCTTGGTAAACAGGCCGAGAACCTCGTGCTAATCCAAAGATCTGGGCAGAGTGCCTGGCAGTCATTGAGCCACCAGCCTCAGCAATTTGCTTTGTGGCAGCAGCTAGCGAGCAGTCATGCTAACTGTGAGCATAATTATAGCTAATGGTTCAGGCCCGGTGTTTAATAGAGCCCCTTTCCCCCACCACAGATGCTATGCTGCCAAAGGAAGTAGGGTTTGTGTTTTATTCAGAGCCGCCCGTGGTCGGCCCACGGGAGGACCCCTGCTCTGCATCAATGGGTCATGATGCTCGCATTTCCACTTGAAAGCCATTCTCTGCTATAATGGTTCCAGCTGTGAGAGAGACGATGAGCATGGCAATCGACCACAAGGAGAAGACATCTAGAAGAGAACATCAAGAACACCCAGGACACCCAATTTATGCATAAGCAGAAGTAGCAATTCTGGAAGAGTAGGAGCGGTGGTGGAAGTAATTGCAAAGACAGAAGTTAATTTAATGACGGCAATAGCAGTTATCGACACCAAAAAATGAATTTACTAACAGTCTTTCTTTTGTTGAGCATAAAAGATGATATTTTGAAAAGTGCATGCATTTCCTTACAATGTAGGGTTATTTAAGCATCATTTTAGAGCCCTGCGTTTGGGCCCCAACTTTTTACACCCCTCGGGCTGGGCTTCGGGCCAATTTTGATGTCATAGTTCAGAAGCAGGCCGGGCCTCGAGCCTGTTTTAGGCTTCTCCTTATTTTTATATTTTAGAAATAAATCAATTTGTGATTAAAAGATTGCCATGCGGCGCCGGTGAATACAACACGAGGCCGCGCTCCACAGCTAAAATAGACTACGCTGCGTTTATTGTCCCGCCACAGAGAGAGAGAGAGAGAGAGCAGCCGTCAGTGCAGCTGAAGAGATCTGCATTCACAAGCATGCAATAATCCTGCAGCAATGCCCCAGCAAAAGTAATTATGAATGTGTTGGGAGAAAATAATAGGAAGATATTTTAATTATTACTCATAAACAAGTGTTTTCGGAGTCTGTGTCTCCAATTTTCTGATTCTTCATCTCCTCATAGACGCTCCTTTAAAGAGAAGTCATCTTTAACGATTATTTAATTTAATGAATGAGTTTTTGTTTACAATTTTTTCTTTTTTCATTAAGTGGTAATTTAAAGCTTTCTATAGATATATTTATCATATCTTTTTCGCTGAGTTTCGGTTCATTATGGTGAAGCGCTCCTGTTCAAGACAAGAAGACAGAACGCGCTTGTTTTGCTAATTTTATAAAATCAGGTTTACTGTCAGTGCACACAAATAAAAGACCCTTTAAAATTCTGAATGATGTATTACTTCTACCTTTATCAGAGAAAATTAAGGTGAAAGCTATAAAATCCAAGGACTGGCCCGTGCCTCTGTCCCCCAGAACGTGCTTTATAGCATCACTCTCTGCACAAACCATCACGTCGCACATTTATTCTTTTACTGTTCAAAGTTTAAATATTGTTATGTTTGAACTGTTTTAGCATGCCTATCGATTTTTTTAAGGCAAGTCGTGATGATTTGAGAATGCTAAATTGATCAGTCATATTTTATGATCAGCTCACTGTCTGCTGCTGACCACTTGGTACTTTAAAAAACACAAATCCATATTTAATGAACAAAAAATTCTAAAATAGCTTATTAAAAACAGAACAAAATATAATCATTCTGCCATCACACTCAAAACTGAACTATTTTAATAGCTGAAACAGCAGTACAAGACGTTTTGTTAGAATGGGAAAAAGACGGGCTTGGGTCGGGCTCGGGCTGGTAATTCTGATAAGCTGTCGGACACGGGCAGGGCTCTACATCATTTAGGTTTATTATAATACTATAACTTTGAGATTATAACTTTGAGCTTTTTATTTGGTTGGAGTAAATTTAGTTTTTAGGGTTATTTCAGGTCTACAGCCCCTTCAATCTAATCAGAATATAATTTAGATCGAGCTGAATTAGTTTGACTTAGTTGTTTACAAATGGGTTTTCATTCAAATTGAACCATCAATAACTAATTATTTTGGTGCATGTAAACTTAGCTAATACATCTGTACATATGAAGTTGTTTTGGACCCCATCGACTTTCATTGTTGCACAGAAGAAAGTCCTACATATCTGGAACATTAAAGTGAGTACATTTTTGGGTGAACTCTCTTTAAGAATCTGAACCAAACCAGAAGTGAGGGACAGTGTGGGAAATATTAAAATCACAATGGTAAAAAATTAAAATGAGCATACAGTCAGATTATACCATCTGATACCCTAGACTCACTTTAACATACACCTTTCACATGCGAATGGCCTCATTAGTGCCCAAGAACAAAGTGTATATAGCCTCTATCATTCTTTCTTTTCTTGCTGTGAGTCTATGGTAGTCACTGGAACCGTCCTGTGGAGTTTTTCCTTAGAACTTATCTTAACTTGGCTGCAAAACCTCTGGTCTGGTCTCTAAGAATTCCTACTACAGGTATGTTCCAAAAAATTTGAACATCAAGGGAAAGTCCATTCATTTCAATAATTTGTTTCAAAAAGTGAAACTTGTATGTAATGTTATATTAGTTCATTACACAGAGAAAAAATTTAAGCATTTATTGGTTTTAACTAACAACAACAAAAAACGAATGCATTATTTCACAAAATTTGAATATTTCATGTGACCAATAAAAAAAAAAAAAAAAAAAAAAGGATCTTAAAAACACATGCTTGCCTTCTGACAAGTGTGTTAATGTACTGTATTTATGTCCTTAGTACTTTGTTGGGCCTCCTTTTGCATTAATTACATCATCAAGGCGGCCTGACATGGAGACGATCAGCCTTTGACACAGTTAAGGTGTTATGGTAGCCCAAGTTGCTTTGATATTGGCCTTCAGCTCATCTGCATTTCGGGGTCTCTATGGGGTTTAAGTCAGGCGAGTTTGCCAACCTATCAAGTACAATTATTCCATGGCTATTAAACCAGGTACTGGTGGTTTTGTGGGCAGCTGCTGGAAAATAAAATCTCCAAAAAGCTTGTAAGCAGGAAGCATGAAGTGCTCTAAAATTTGCTGGTAGACAGCTGCTTTGACTGTGGACTTGATAAAAGACAATGGACCCACACCAGCAGTTAATAGCTCCCCAAACCATTTCTCAATGTAAAAACTTCACACTGGACTTGCTCGACTTTTGTGCCTCTCCGGTCTTCCTCCAGACTCTGGGATTTCTAAATGAAATGCAAAACTTGCTTACGTCTGAAAACAGGACTTGGGACCACCGAGCAACAGACCAGTATTTTTTCTAATTAGCCCAGCACAGACTCTTCTGATTTAGTTTTTGGTTCAGGAATGGCTTCTACCGCTGTAGCCCATGTCATGCAGACGTCTGTATGCGGTCGCTCAGCCTCAGTCCACTTCTTATGAAGCTCTCCCAGATTTCTGAAATGCCCTTGCTTGACAATCCTCTGAAGGTTGCGGTCATCCCTGTCACTTGTGCACCTTTTCCAACCACATTTTCCCCCTTCTCTTAACACTCTGTTAATATACTTTGATACTGCGCTCTGTGAACAGCTTCTTTTGCAATTGCCTTTTGAGACTTTTTCTCCAAATGGAGGGCGTCAATGATGGTCTTCTGCACAACCATCAAGTCAGCAGTCTTCTCCATGATTCTGAAACCTGCTAAGACCTACTTCTGAAACCAGACTGAGACAATATCAAGGTGGAGGAAACATTTGCAGATGTTTTGCGTCAATTAGCTGACTAGATAGGGAGCCTACAATGTTGAACTTGATATACAATCATGATATTTTAATTTTGTGAAATTACTGGATTTGGGTTTTTTTTATTTTATTTTGAATCTTTAATCATTACAATTGAAACAAATAAAGTCTTGAAATATTTCACTTTGTGTGTAGTGAACTAATATAACATACAAGTTTCACTTTTTGAATAAAATTATTTGAAATTAATGGACTTTCCTTCCCCATTACCATTTCTGAAACAAAAATGCAAATATGGTCAGATACGCTGATGGCACAGTGATGATAGCTTAGATTTCAAAACAATGCAATGAACAATGTTCACGGTGCTTGCCAGATATTTGCTGCCTGCAGCTGAATTTACTTTAAAAACAGAAGTCTAAAGAAGTCTTACAAAAGTAAAATAACAAAAAAGGCATTTAACACTTAAAAAACAGTGTTTTACCTCCAGAGCAGATAAATCTATACTTCTGCATTAACCATGGTAAACACTTACCGGTTTTTCTCCTGCGGGGTGGTGCCTTGGCTGCCTGCATTAGAATGAGGTCTGAAAAAAACTTCCTGCGTGGTTCTTCTCCGGGCATGCTTAAACAAACCACCTCCCCATACGAATGGCTGAAGATGCATTTTAGCTGTAAAATAAATAAACCAAAACATTTAGAAACAACAAAAAAGTCAAACTGGAGGACAAAAAAAACCCACCACCACCTACATATGCTTTTCTCAAATTTCAGGTCCATAATACGACGCCAATTAGTTAGCAAGTTAATTAACACAGAAATGTCTTTAATACACCCTTTATATGATTCAAATGTATAAAAACATGCTTTAAGAGACAGTGCTTCCAAAACAGTTCCTCATGAATTCGGCATATACTGTGAGAACATCTGCCATGAAAATCACACTCAAAAATCACCCATACTGCTCTTCAAATGCTGCCAACCAGCAGGGATCAAATCCCCAGGACTCCACTAAAAAGCATCACGCATCTCGCCAAAAAGTGAACCAGCCAATATACAAACTTGTGTTGAACCCTGCCGATTTGGTTTTCCCACAGCATTCTTTGTTCTTTTGCGTAACACTTTTTTCCCCTCATTTCTGCCCTGAAAGCACAGTGCATGACGGGTTTTGACTTTCGAAAATATTCTCCTGGCATGAAGCATTGTTCTGCTCAGCTTGAATTATGAAAAGAAAGTTTGCTGGTAAACACAGTACTTACAGGGTAAAACCCAAAGCAGGTTGAAAATCCAACTGATGTGAGGTGTGTACATGGTACCATAAATAACTTGCCATAATCATATGCAATACTATAATCCCATTCATACATCAAGAGAGAGATACATATGGGCTGAAACATAAGAATAGAATGACATGATTTCATGGCTACAGCTTCGTTTTTAATCAGCCAATGATTTACTTATTTTAGGAGTTGTTAAAACTCAGCTCTTGGACCAACAAAACATGGTGTTCCAGCAAAATGTCCTACTTGAAAAAAATCATGGCCGCCATCAGTCAGCCAATTAGAAGAGCAGGATAACCAAAGGCTTTAACGAAGAGTGATTTGACGGAACATAATAAAAG
Source organism: Enteromius unitaeniatus (assembly GCA_032359435.1). Lineage (NCBI taxonomy): Eukaryota > Metazoa > Chordata > Actinopteri > Cypriniformes > Cyprinidae > Enteromius > Enteromius unitaeniatus. The sequence continues at coordinate 18,341,560 of JAUMHI010000065.1, forward strand.
GATAGAGAAGAAATGTGATGATGCACGCACCGTTCTTGACAGCCAAAGACTTGTGCATGAGAAAACCTGAAAATAATGACCAGCGTCTGGCGCACATGGTCACAGGTGTCACTGAACAGAGTGTTTTAATGAGCAGTTTCATATTGCTACATTCAATTCTAATTTCACATGGTAAAGTGTGCCGTGCCAGTCCAATTACTGAAGTCTGGATTTATTTATTTTTTTTCCACTGAATCAGCAGTTAAAACCTAACTGTAAGTTCATGCAAGTTTCTTTAAGGCTGCAGCAATCAGGACAAATGAATTCAGGTAAAGGCTAAAGACTCTTAAATATAGGAAAGCTATAACTAGCGCAAACTGAGCCGCTTTAAAAAGTCTCCAGGGCTTGCCAAATATTACAGGGCAGAGATTTAGGAGAGAACTCCTCCATAATGAGAAGCCGCAGAGCACTTTAAGTTCAATTTCCAATCATGTGCGGGTGTTGAAGATCCAAACAATCCCTCATCAACTGCATTATTTTATGTCTTTGTCCCCTCTTGGCAGATTTGTTTGCACTCAAGTTGCTTTCGGGCTTCTTTGGTCCAAACTAGATAGAGCAAGATGAAGGGAAGCAAAGCAAGTAGCCCACAAAAGAGCCAGGTAGAGATTGTATGATTTGTCTCAATGCTGATGGAAACCTTGGAGACTAATGCAGATTCTGAGAGGAAGAGAGTCGAGAGACTAAATAGGCCTTTCAACTCGCCAGAAGACAAGGCACCCTGAGTCTGGAAATCAAAAACACATTTCCTGTTTCTTCACTTCGTCATTCTCTTATTGACGCATGTTTTCATCTTCACTTCAAATGAACAGCAAGCAGATAATAAACAAACAATACAGTTGGGATTTGCAAACCAGTGTGATATGTGAATTTAAAGTCAACATCAAAGGGCATGTGAAATGACATTTTCTTTCAGAATGCAATTTTTTGGGAATGTTAAATGTGAATTAACAATTAAGAGTTAAGAATTTTGCCATATAAATACATAAAAAAAAATAAATAAAAATAAATTGTGTCTATTTTGAAGGATCCCCAGGAAAAAAAAAAATATTGTCCCACTGATTGAAACTTAAAGGTTTATTTAATCTAAAATTGAAAATGCTGTCATTTTTATTCATACAAAAACCTATGTGACCGACTTTGAAAAATGTCTTCTTTTGTCCATATAATAAGTCAATGGGACCCCATCGTTCTCCAAAAATATATTCTTTTGTGATGCAAATTAAAGGGAAATTCTACTCATAAATGTTGCTTCAATCTTTTTTTTTTTAAACATCATAGTATTCAGACTTTGGGGGAAAAATGACATAAAAACTAGTCATCTATACACTGTAAAATCTTTACATTTATATTTTAGTCTAATTTGCCATTTAAAATACTTAAGATAATGTACTTAAGAAGATAAATGTATTTAACTCAAAAAAAAAAAAATGAAAAATGTGAATCTTAGCATCTTCAGGTATGGTATCTAAAATACACTTCTTATATATTCTTATACATTTTAACAGGAAAATTTGACCAAAATATATGCATTTTTGTACATTTCATTCGTTTTATTTTTTGTATTGAAAATCAAGCAGAAAACACTAGTTAACTTAACTTCAGCGAGTTAAGCTAAACTTTTAAAGCCAATAGTATTGACAGATTTTGTTAAGTTGCTCATTTTTCCTAACTACAGATAATCACAATATAAGTAAACCCATATTCACTAAGATTAAAACATTGAAAGACAAAATTACAGATAAATCAAAAGACGTCAGGCTGCTCAGTGCAGTCCCTGAAGGTGTTATAGTGAACTAACAAGTGTACACTGAGGTGTAACCTTACACTGCTGGAGCGGACTCCTGGCATCCCTCCTGAATGCGCTGGCATGAGCCAAAACTCTTCCTCCACCCGAGCACAGGGGCACGTACCTCCTCCCCGTGATCTATACCACCTGCCCCCACTGCAGATGCTGTTTACAGACGGAACTGGCATCTGGCTCTACATCTTTCTCTTTAAGAAATGTGAGGAAATGGATGAGTTGAGAGATTTTTAGTGGTTATTTTGTTCCTGTTTCTTTTAATTTATCGAAGGCCTCACCCCTGACGTGCAGTGCCGCAGAGAGGACAGCTGTCTCGCTGAATGTGCCAGAAGCCGAAGGCCAGTGCAAACTGTTCTCGAGCTTCTACTTTGCATATTTGGGTTGCACTTAATATGGATAAGCTCTGGGCTAATGGACTTTTTTTTTAATCTTGAACCAAAGTAGGTTCAATATCTTCCCACTTAAGGTCTACTTAAGGTGAATGGAACGGGAAATTGTTACTAAGGCATGCCGTTTTTTTTTTGTTTTTTTTTTTAATATTGCAAACACATTTGTCAGCATGTTGATATTGCAAAACAAGTATAGTTAATGAGAAAAAGGAAGGAGAGAATGAGTGGGGCGCTTGTTTTCCAAAAAAGCATCCCAAAATGGCGAAATCACAAAGAAATCTTTGGTCTGTTTCAAAGATTTCATCAAAACAATCTGGTCTAAATGAAACTAGTGACTGAATCAACTGCATGATTGGAGTTATGGAGTTATGATCAGCACATGCCAATCACTCATAATTTTAACACTTTTTTTTTTTAACTGAGGCTGCTCAAGAACTCAAAATAATCATACCAAGCCATATTGTAAATGAGTTTTGTCCGATAAAAAAATGCTCAGCTCACAGTAAATTTTACTTCACAAAAACTGGATGCATATAGCACACATTTGGAAACACAACATGCGTCAACAATCTTCCCAAAACTAATGACAAGCACTAGTAAACCAGCTGTTGTCAACAAAAGAGAAGCTAAAATGGCTGTCTGCCAAAAAAAAAAAAGAGGGTTTATTTGAAAGAGAAAAATATAATTGATTTAATTTGTATTGTAAATTAAAATGATCAAATACATGATTTTTTTAGATAAATGAGAAATGTAATAATTTCAATATACATCATTTTGCTTAATTTTTTTTTTGTTTTTTGTTCAGTGAGAATAATAATAATAATAACAATAATAATAATAGTAGTAGTGTCACAAAATTATCTACAAATCACTGTTGCAAAACATAGGTCCCTACAAAAACGTAGTGCAAACTTGTATCCTTGGAAAAAAATTAAAATAAATAATACTAATAATAATAATAATAATAATAAATATTAATTATTGTGACCAGAAAACACACAATTACATTTTTCCTCAAAGCACGCTCACATTTTACAAAAAATAAAATGTAATTATTTAAATAGTTTTAAAATTTAAATAAAAACTATTTGCCTTACGCAGAGTCAATATTGCTAACATACTGTAAACCCTTTAACAAAAACGTTGGTTTAGTTCTGTCGGGCGGGAAACTAGTTAGTCAGATTCATTTTGATATGGTCATCAGCGATAACCAGATACAACCAACAGATTCCAGAAACCAGCATATTCATCCACGCAACTTAAGTCAATTATGTACTTCTTCCCAAGAGTTACTTTAAAAGTTTATTTATCAGTTCAGGAAAGTGCGTTTCCATCTCATTCTAAAGCGTGACAACCGAGTGTTTCATATAACTTCCTGCTGACATCAGTGAAGGCCAAACAACTTCCAACAGCGCTCCTTTCTGAATTCCACACAATAACTCTCCATCTCCAAATCTCAGAGGCCCTGGTTTCAAGTGTTCATGAGTGGGAGAGGCCGGGATGGTTTATTCTAAAGGAGAATCTGACCGTAGAAGCTCTTGTGGTGTTACTGTGAAGCTCCAGTATTGATCGCGGATTTAGCACAGGACCCCCTGCCCGGATGAAGAGATAACTCTCACACCAAGGTAAGGGTGGTACAATTCAGAGTGAGGATGGTATGATTCCACTGAAGGGGCCTTGGGGTACATTTCAAAGCGGGAACAGGCTTTGTGGATTCAAACAGCCGATTCTCTGAATTTGCCAACTTCACCATTCAAAGCCACTTCAGATCTTCTGTGGTTGTTAAAACTCTGGGTTGAAGTCTACATAAAATGACATTCGCAACCTATTTTACTTCCACACTATGACATAATTCTGATTTAAGCAAGGACAAAAATAAATACCTAAATTCAAATGTAGGCCGGGACTTGACACTGTCCATCAGAAATGGATTGTATCATGGAAAACGGGTGTTCTGTACCACAACCAAGCCAGAGCAAGATTGTGGAGAAATACTGCTCTGTTGAGACTTCAAAAGACACTTTAAGGAAGCTTTTTAACCAGGATTTGCACGAGATGTCTAAATAGACGTTTGAATATTAGTTAATACTAGACAGTACTGGTTCGCATAAACCAATAGGCTAACCTAGATGAAGTATGCCAAAAGGAAGGTGAAAGTATTATATTATATTATAGTATTATATACCGGTAGACACGATTAACCGGTAGAAATTTGTCAACCGGTAGAGATTTTGGTCTATCGTCTTAACCGCGTTAAGATCATGTGACGTTGCACGTAACATAACCATGCAATTAATAAATAACTTCGACATTGGATGAAGCAGTGTTGACAACTTATCGACTTTGTCACTAGATTTAGCGACTTTTCAGACCCCTTGGTGACATTTTTTCAAAACAGCGACAAATGACAAACCTAGCAAGTTCTTGTACAAACTTCAGCGAGTCTCTGGTAATGCCGCGCAGTTGCGAGCTGTTGTTTTCAAACACACCTGAACAAGCTAATCAAGGTCTTCAAGGCTACAGGCAGGTGAGGTTTTTTCCGGGTTGGAGCTAAACTCTGCATGACATTGGCACTCCAGGACCGACGCTGTACCTACCCCTGGTGTACATGATTAGCAGTTATGTTATAAACTGCAAAAATTAAAAATAAAATTATTAAAATAAAATTATAAATAAAAATGTAGAATGCACTGCATGAATGACATTTAACAGTGATATTAAATAAAAGCTTTTTTCCCTTTTATTTTTAAGGATTGGTAACACTTTAGAATAGGTCACACTTAAGGGTTAACTATTAACTACAACTTTTCCATTAATAAATTCTTCATTCGCTGCTTATTGATAGTTAGTAAGGTAGTTGTTAAGTTTAGGTATTGGGTAGGATTAGGGATGTACAATTTGGTCTTTTTAGGCATTAATATAATAATAATAAATGGCTAATATTCTAGTAATATGCATGCTAATAATCTTTTCTGGAAAAGGGGGCAGAGAGCAGCAGCTTATTTGGTTTTTAAAAGGACATGCACGTAATTTAGCCTTTTTCTGCTTTATCTCAAAATACCCCACAGATAGTTAATTATATCATATTGAGCTAAAAACTTCACAGACACATTCTGGGATAATTCAAGAACTATTATTCATGTCAAAATACAACAAAATCAAGCAATTCAAACTCAAATTCAAAAAACCAGTGACTGTAGATTCCTAATGCAAACACGGTCATATAGGAACAATTTCAACATCAAGACACTACAGGGGTCTTCAAATGAGTAATTGAAAGTAGAGTCTAATTTTCAAAGTGTATGAGAAAACCAAAAACAAATGTGCGGAACCCAGCACCACACAGAGGGTAAAATAACCAACCCATCCTTTACTATCAATTAAACATGTGTCTTCCCTCAGAGGACTGAGACAGGCTTTAATGAACACACCTTGCAGGAAGAGAGCAAGTCAGCCACTGGGCTGTCAATAACATTAATGCTTTTATTCTAAACACTCTCGTGCCCTCCTGGTGGGCATCAGTCTCTACAGCAGGGGCTATGATCAAGGGCTTCGCCACCAGCCAATCACCAGTCGCCCAACGACGCACCCTGGGATGCATGGGGCGCACAGCATGAGCCGCTGGAGGCGCTTGATGCTGGATTGTGAGGTGAAACCGCAGAGCTGCCAGAGTGACTCCCCGTCAGCATAATTAAGAGAGAGGGTTGTTTTTTTTTTTAGGTTGTGAGACTTCAGACTGCATTACTTATCTCGTCCTTCCACCCTCTCGCTCCCTCTTTTATTTTAAAGACTTCTCTCACATGCTCTTCCTGCCATGTCTTTGAGAATTGAGTCGAATGCCCCTGGTGTGCTTAGAAAAGGACTAAAAAAAGAATAGAAAGGGAATGACGGGTGCAGGTCAGGCCTTAAAGGCAAAAGGAGAACAAGGGGCAAAAAGTTGGAAAAAAAAGGTTGAGACTTGGCCTAGAACATGACACATAAGTTAGGCTCATGTAATCACTCTTTACATACAAACACACACATATATATTAGTATACTTGGCGTACATAGCATGTGTTTCATGACTATTTTCAGATTGGTCACCTCGTCTGGGAGCTGCTGGTAGATGGTCTCTGCTGTGGCTAGGATGAGGAGCGGTGTGAATGAGGGAACATCCTGCAGGAGGGCGAGGAAGCTGCTCTTGACCGTTTCACTGATGGCTTCCCACCAGTCACTGATGTGGGGCATGTAGATGATGCTGGGTACACAGCGCCGAGCCTCACGAAACACCTACACACAGATGCACAAACCAGACGTTACAAATAACCACATTCACTCTTATCTAGAAAATAAGGCGGACCACCGTCACCATACATTTTAAGCGAGCCAATACTACTATAAGCCCACAGCACCACACACTGGATGTGTGAAGTCTTTAAAAGTCATGGTGTGTTTTTCAGCTTGCCTGAGCGCAGGACTCCTCTGGGGTTTTGGCACTGACGGAGTATAGCGTGGGCAGGTCAAGACAGTGCACAGTGAACTTCTCCAGGTGGTGCAGCACAGCAGGGGCCAGGTGTGTGCTCTGCCCCGCGCCCTTGGGTCCAGTCAGCAGCAGCCGTGGCCGGTAGGAGGTGGGCTGCTGGTAGGCAGAACTATAACAAAACAAAAAAGATCACCATCTATCTATCTAGGTGAGTTAGCAACATTTAATTCAAACCTATTAGCACAGAAATGCTGTATACGCAGATGCTAGTTTTGATAAACCCCCCCAGTTTCTCATTTAGGAAGAGTTGCTAACAACAGGAATGAAGCTACGGCAACCAAATGAAACTCCAATAATGAAGATAAATAAATAAGGTAATCGATAAAGTTGGCAGCTCTTCAAGGAGGACAAATTTCCATGCATTTGTCATCTGTACTGTATATTAATATATTAAGATGAACCACTTGCCAACAGCTCATTTAAGTGTGAGGAGCTGCAAGTATTGATGATCGCAAGCTAATGCCAAAAAAAAAAAAAAAAAAAAAAAAAAAAACTGTTTACTGAACCATGAAGAACAAATCAATGCAAATGCGATTGAAGTAGGTCTGCTGAGGAACACGAGCACTGTTAGTCCTGCAGAATGCCAACAGATGGCAGTAAGACACAGTGTTCGAATTTATCATACAAACCCCTTTGAGACTTTTAAATCTGCTAAGTTTTGTTTGTTGTTTATTTTCTATTGCCATATCAGAATGAACAGCTGCACTCATGGCAAACATTTAATTAAGATGTACTATTAAAATTGGCACATTAGCATAATAAATGAAGGGCCTCACTGTATTGATTATTAAAGTTTGCTGAGGAGAAGAGCTGAATTCTGTATGAATTCAACTGACTTACGTGGTAAAGTGGAGAAAGGGTTTATGGGTCGTGCAGGAAGCCGCTTCCTTCGGTGATCCTGACTGAGCTTCGTAAATAGAAGGAGCACCAAGACATTCTTCGTCCTCGCTGTATGAGTCCTCCACCAACAGATGATTGTCAGTGTCTGAAATCACAAATAAACGTTACATTTCTGTAGCTTACAAAAGCAGCAGTTTAACTAAAACAGAAAACAAAAGAAGAAGACATAAGAAGAAAAAGGAGAAGAAAAATAGCCTACTTTCAGAGGAAAAAGATAAGAAAAGAAAAGGGATGAGGAAAAAATTTTATATTTATAAAATACGTATTACAATAATAATGAACAAACTCAATCCAGGAAATCTAAAATCTATCACAAGCCGTTAATTCATCTTTGGCATGTGAAGTTTCTCTTAAAACTAACGGTATAATGGTATAATTACAGCAGAGAAAACCTCAAGACTAAATGGCGGGATGAGTCACATGACCTAATACAAAAAGAGCAGTCATTAAAAATACTGGAACAATTCTATTCCCAGCAGAAACATGAGGTGGTAATTATAAAGCTCTGTATGTAAGGCACAAAAAATGGATCTGAATGGATGATGAAACACCTAAATGAGAAAAGAAGGGCAAACTAACTGAAGAAATTTTTGAAATAACTGAACAACAAAGTCCAACAGCAGGAAATGGGAGCATACCGTGTGTGTGTTCCCTGTGCAGGAGCTCTGCGTGGGGGAAGACTCGCATCAGGCAGGCCAGCGTTTGGCCCAGAGTGGGCTCCAGCAGGGGCTTTAACACACACGAAAGGGCCTGGCCCGGTGGTGCCAGGGCCCTTTGACCTGCAGGTACTATGGAGCGCAGAGCGCGACCAAAGTCCTGCGGCCCCAAAACGATGGAGCCCACGTCCAGCTGATAACGCTGGCTGCTGCCATAGATCTGAGGATATCGCCGCCGCAGGGCCGCCAGCGCAGCCTCTGTGCAAAGTGCTTTGATGTCGGCCCCACAGTAACCTGAGACACAGCAGAGTTAGACACACATCTGGACAAGAACATCACTTTAATACGGTTCAAAAACATTAGTAAAATGCTAACTTCAAGTATTTACAATCCAACAGCTGCAGAATTGCACAAAATAAATAGACATAATAAATATAGGAAAAAATAAGATATGAAACTCAATTTCTCTTGTTTTAATGTTTCACAATTCTTTTTTTCTTAAAATAAATGTGAAATATTTCTAAATTTTAAAAGATAAAATTAGAAGATTTTGCTTAAACTTGATTTATTTATTTTAAAGCAGTCTTTGTTGACAGAATAACCTTGCTTACAGTGAAAATGTTTATACTGCGTTGCATTCAACTCGACTCAAAGTTGACATTTTGCGTCCATCTTACCGACACATTTCTCAGCTAGCTCATCTATGAAGGGTTCAGCTAGCTTGGGGCTCCAGTCCCTGGTGTGGATTTCTAGAATGTGCTTTCGAGCCTGTTGATGAGCGTAAACACAGACAGTGTACAGATAAAACAAGGCACTTCCAAATGCACAGCAAAACTTTTCATCATAAACACTTAACAAAGGGGCTGATAAAAGCATAAGAGTGAACGTTTGATTAGCCCGCACCCTGCTGTGAAGACAAACTGCACACACGTCAAGAAATTAGAACGGCACAGAGCTGACCTCATATTACAAAAACTTCAAAAACAAAGCTTAGGCATAGATGAGGCACGCAATATAACGGTGTAGATATGCTTGCCAATTATATAAGTTGAGTTCTAGCTTTCTAAAATGTAAACCAAGATGCTTCTAGTCTAGTTAGTTTGTCACCACATTTGAGAATCTAAATTTTCTGCAACAAATCAAATAAATAATAAATAAATTGAAAGTTTGCATTTTTCAGTACATCAAGTTCTCAATAGATACCAAAATATTTTTTTATAATGTAATAAATGACAAAAAAAAGGAACATCTTAAAATACAAATATAATACACAAGCATTGCATATTTTCTTATAACAAATTATGATTATTTATGATTATGATTACCCATTATTAAATTATAATTCATAATAAAACAACTCTGATTTGATAAAGAAGATGTTATAGGACTGAAATCCTTCCTGGTTAAATGTTATTTTTCGTCATTGCAAATCACATGTTGTACAAAAAACTGTTCATTTTCATTTTTATGGTTATTACTACATTTAAATCTCAGTTTTTTAGTCTATAACTTTTGGACCCTACTGTTTAAAATAATATTACTCATTAAAGTAATTCAACAAAATATTACTAAAGTGTTTAAATGCTATTTAACGTTATCTAATTGAAATCCCATTGTTGTGTTCAATACTGCTCTGACTGTTGGACATTGGAAAATATATAAATCTAATGTCATAATATTAAGTGCTCAATACTTTATACAATATTATACATACAATTTTCAAGTTACTTATAGGTAACGCTAAAAGGCTTTAACTTCGGCCAAGAAATGTTTTGAACTAAAGCAGAAAAAGCTTTGATATCAGCAGAGATCAGCATGCTAAACTAATCTCATCAAAATTATCTGGCAAGCCATTTGTCAAGATGTCAAAGAGCTTGCACACAGAATCTGTGAGATTATCGCAGATAAAAGAGCCATTTTAGCAGCCAAATCAGGAGCAATAGACATGAAACTGAGCCGTCAGACAATTTGAGGATAAGTGTTTTGAGTGAGGGACACGAGGCCGCTCTGGAACACCGGATGTCAGTAGGCTGCGAAATACCTCACAAAAGTTAAAAAGGATCTGCACACCTTTTTATCTGGCAGGTTGAACAGAAACTCCCGGTCAAAGCGCCCGGGCCTCCTGAGTGCGGGGTCGATAGAGTCGAGTCTATTTGTAGCACCGATGACCACTATCTCCCCCCGGCTGTCCAAACCATCCATCAACGCCAATAATGTAGACACAATGGAGCTAAAACATAAAATAAAAGGTAAACAAAATGACTGGTTAACCTCGTCAAATGCCAAATGAATAGGTAGTATGGGTAGTACAGTACATCAAACGTTTTAAAAGAGCAAGAAAAATCTTGGTTTTCCATCATACACTACTTGTAATACCAAACTCTTTGTGTGGAAATCATATCGAACTACTTGATTTCTTCAGGAGCTTTTCTAATCCTGATGATGAAAGCATTAGCAATCCACACCGCATTAATTCGAATGCATTACCTGTGAATTTGATCCTGCCTGCTGGAGCGAACAGGAGCGAGGCCATCAATCTCATCGAAAAAGATGATGGAGGGTCTCATGAGGTATGCCTGCCAGGATGAGAGGACATCATTACCTGGCTGGATAATCACACATCTAACACTTCAAAACAGCTGGAGAGAGAACAGAGCCTGACACCTGTTTTATAAGAATAGATGATTCACTCCAAATCTAAAAAGACAACTTGTAATACACTACAAGAATCAACAAAGAAGCTTTAGAGCACAAATAAAGAAGAAACGGTGGAGAACGGGCAGGCTAGTCCATAGCATCAATGACTTCGTCTTGCAGGAACTGCTGACACACTCCAGCCACATGAGGTCTAGCATTGTCTTGCATTAGAAGGAACCCAAGGTCAACCGCACCGGCATATGGTCTCACAAGGTGTCTGAGGATCTCATCTCGGTACCTAATGGCAGTCAGGCTACCTCTGGCGAGCACATGGAAGGCTGTAGGTACCTCCAAAGAAAAGCCACCCCACACCATTACTGACCCACTGCCAAACCGGTCATGCTGGAGGATGTTGCAGGCAGCAGAACGTTCTCTCATCTGAGAAGAGCACAGGGCACCGGTGGTGAATTTGCCAATCTTGGTGTTCCCTGGTGAATGCCAAACGTCCTGCACGCTGTAAGCGCAACCACCACCTGTGGACGTCGAGCCCTCATACCACCTTCATGGAGTCTGTTTCTGACCGTTTCAGCAGACACATGCACATTTCTGGCCTGCTGGAGGTCATTTTGCTGGACTCTGGCAGTGCTCCTCTTGTTTCTCCTTGCACAAAGTCGGAGGTAGCGGTCCAGCTGCTGGGTTGTTGGCCTCCTCCACGTCTCCTCCACGTCTCCTGATGTCCTGGCCTGTCTCCTGGTAGCACCTCTATGATCTGGACACTACGCTGACAGACAAAGCAAACCTTCTTGCCACAGCTCACATTGATGTGCCATCCTGGATGAGCTGCA
>JAUMHI010000065.1:18362426-18381004 GCA_032359435.1 Enteromius unitaeniatus
AACACAGCTGGACTCAAATGAAGGTGTAGAACCATCTCAAGGATGATCAGAAGAAATGGACAGCATCTGAGTTAAATGTCACAGCAAAGGGTCTGAATACTTAGGACCATTTGATATCTTAGTTTTTCTTTTTTCATAAATCTACAAAAAATTCAGTTTTTCTGTCAAAATGGGGTGCTGTGTGTACATTGAGCAAAAAAATGAACTTAAATGATTTTAACAAATGGTTGCAATATAACAAAGAGTGAAAAATCCACTGTACATCCATCAGTGTTTACCTGTTGACAAGTTGGTCGAAAAGTAAACTCTGATTGAGGTGTTCGAACTGGGACTTTCTCACGCGGCGACTTCTCTTGAGCTCAACATGACCGTTCATGCGACCGTGGTCCCCATCTGATCTAGAATCACCCCTCAGACTCATTCGACCTATGGATTTAAAAATCGGGTTACTAAAACAATAGCCACAAGGGGTCAGTCTCAAATAGGGATGTTCATTATGGTTATTTCTCGTAACTGACAACTGACGCTCATTTACCGATTATTAACCAACAACATTATATTAAATTAAAATTTCATTAAATTTTAAAGGATAAGTGCCTGTGACACGTTAAAAATAGTAATATTTGTTTTCTGTGGATTCATTGTACATGCGCAAAAAATAGCAAACAGCAGAAGCCGAAGATTCACGTGATCATATCTATTTCATATCATACACCTGCAGCACTTTTACGACCAGAAAAAAAACATTATAAAAGGATAAATAGGCCTATACGAGAAACATATAGCTATTTTACCTAGATAATAGATCAAGACAGAAAAAAGAAAGAAAGTCAGTTCTGTATGAACGTGCAATGGGAATCAAGCCCATTGAGTCCAGAGGAAAACTGACGAGATGTGATAAAACTTTACCCGTAACACCCAGTAGATACATGTTTGTGCAGCAGAGCGGCTCTCTTTAGCAGTGTATGACGTGACATAGGGCTGGGCAATTATCAATCAAATCAAAATCTCGATTAATTGAACATTTTAACTCGATTACGATTAATGAACGATTCTTTTATTTATTTTTTTGCCCTCATAGTTCACTGACAAATCTTGTATGAATCAATGTTGAGCAACTGAAATTAAAGCGCACACATTGCCTAAAACTAACAGTCACTTTGTTCTTATAAAAAAAAAGAAAAAATTAAATAACAAAATAAATTATTTTCAATGTTTTTCTTATTAAAAGTAGAAAATAAGCTCTCTAATAAATAATAATAAAAAATAAATCTCTTCTAAATAAAATAACTCTTGTATATCCTGTAAATAATATTTTAAACAGTGCAGTTTTTTGCATCTTCTGTAAACAAATATTTTAATGTGCAATGTATAAATGTAAACAACAGATTGCTGTAATGAAAATAGAACTCTCCTAAACTTGGTTGCATGAGGTGTTCTTAGTGATCTTGTCATGTCACTATATGAACATGAATTTTACTCTTCTTACTTCTTGCTTAGAAACACGAGTATGTTAAACATTTCAGGTTATGTCTTGTACATGTCTGGCAGCGCAGGAAAAATGTGATCGCGACGGCACAGAGTATCTTCTGTAGAGTGTTTTAACAAGGTGTAACCCGCTTTGCTTCACTGTAGCCAAGGGAGTCATATCCTTTGCGATGTACAGAGACCGGAAGCGCCTGAAAGAAGCCCCTCCCACGACGTGAATTTGTGTTAGCTGTGAAGCGAATTTCACGTGCGAATAAAGCGAGTAAACTCAAAATGTTCAAGTGTCCAACTATGCGTGAATGGCATGATTTATTTGTGCAAGTCGCGTCTGGTGTGAACGCAGGGCAGGGTAACGTAACGGAGCGGGTCACGTGACTTCACACGCAGTAGTGTTTTAAAAGGGAAAGTAATCGAAATAATCATCCTGGAAATATTTGATCGGTTATAGGTTCTGAATGTCGATTGCGATTACTTTTCGATTAATTTCCCAGCCCTAACTTGACAGTTGTTCCATTCACACAGCGTGTGTGTTCCGCGAATGAGTCCTGAACATTTACAGGTGAGTTCCGTTACAGAACGCGGTGTCACTTCCTGTATTAGGACTCAAGCAGCCCGCTTGAGCTGTTATCATAAACAGCTGGGAAAGAAATTGGACGCGTGTCAAAATATTGTTATTTTTGGGTGAATTCTTCCTTATAGGAATCACTGCATCAAAACAAATAAATTACACTTACTGTGTCCATTCTGCAAGGCACCAGTGGACAACCTGAAAGATGAAATTTCATGAGAAACAGTTTACAATAAATAATACTACAACTTGAATCTGAAGTCTCAAGTATCTGGATTAAGCAGATGGGTTAGCAAATGGATCCACAGCTGCACAATTAATAAAAAAAATGAGCGGTTTTAGCATTACAGCTTCTATCATTAATCTTGAGAATTATTTAAATTAGATCTGCTTGCGTTTCTGTCTCAAAATGCTTCATTTAAAATATTCTTTTTGCAACAGTTGAGCGTTGAGTCAATCACAGATGTATAAGCTGAGTGCATAAATACAACGCCAATCAGAGGCCTTTATCAATCTCATTAGTCAGCCTCATGCACACTGCAGACTATCATGATAGCACGCAAAAGAAACGTTGCCTGACACTCAAAAAAGTAGCTTTAGAACCTAAGCAAAATTACAGGCAATATTTTGGATTAGCGTCATGTTATTTTGCAAACCTAAACCAAAATGCTACCATTACAATCAACTAAAACTAGACGATGTTGTAAATAACAGCATTTCTTTGATTACAATGGGATGGGATCATCAAAATGAGTATTACTCATGCAGCTCTACATAGATTGTCACACCTCACCTAGTACAGTGTTTGGACATGGTCCACGGGCCTCTCTGGCCTTTACTCTGGGGACTTGGAGAAGTATCAGTAGAACTTGGTGGCGTCTGTCTGCGTGTCCGCTTGGGCGGCGGGGACAAACGCGGACTACTGCTGTTAACATCACTGCTGGGCTCCTTCTATAACAGGCAGAGGTGTGCAGGACATTAAAAAGCTTGAAGGAGCATGCAGCATTTACAAGATGAAATATAATGACAGAAAGTCCACTCTCAAACACAATCTGCAATAGGGATACTTGGTGCAATTTCACAGCTAAGTCCTCGAGCTTTACTGAGCCTGCGAGCGACAGACGCATGTCACCTCCCAAATTCTTCATCTCCTCCCAGATTTCATTCTAACCTCCCTGCTGTCTAAATAACTCTGTGATTCACACATTTACACCACCCTAACACATGCAAGGTGAGAAAATAAAGAAACATAACCAGTCTACTGATGAAATCATGCCAGTGTTATAAACGATTCATTTCTATGGCTTCACCCGTTTTCGCAAGTTACCGGATACGAATTTATCCAAATGAATGGCTAAGGAATCATTTAGAATGAAGCCGGTTTAAAAATAATTTACACATAAATGATACAAAAATGACAGCTTGCAAAAAAAGTTGCACCACACACAAGAAACATGTATATTTGTTAAATAATTTAAGACTTTTACTATTTGATTATTCCACACGTGGAGAACACGTTTACCTCAAATGCATACTCATTAGAGAAATGTTATAAATTGCATTCACTGAGGTTTTCAATGACTGTGGGGAAACCTTCATGAAAAACAAAATATAGAAATCTAACTGAAAGGCTGCGGATTAAAATTAAATGGGGACATAGAAAAGTAAAACATAAAGAATCTACAGAATCTAAAGCACTGACCAAAATTAATGCCAGAAGAGAGGAAAAGCCTAAACCTCTTACTGTAAAAACTTATGGCAGCGGTCTAGGATTCTTTTCGTTCAAAAACTCCCTAAAATCTTGACAACTAGCAAGGAACCTTATTAAACTGCACACACTCCCAAAAAAGTATTGTGGTGGTACTGATGCTATCACATGGCGACAGCATGAAACTTTACCACTGGGATATTTCCCACAGTACTGAGACATCAATGGGGAATGGCAAAAAATCTTGAGAACACGTCCAAATTACTTAAAGCACTGCGATATGAATTCTTGTTATGTGCTATCGTTTCAGAAAGCACTCTAATGTGCAAAACATCAACCAAACACAGTCTGTGTAAGGAGCCGATTACACACAGCAGCTAAAGTCACACATAAACACTCGAGTTCAAAGTTTACTTTCCAAAAAAATCACGAACAATAACTGTTTTGAGCCACAAGGGGTCTGTCTCAGCTGAGCCTTTCCCTTCCCCCAACACTAGCTTGTTTTATTGTTGAAGACAGGCGGAAGACTAGACGTTTTTAGTCCGACAAAAGGTGTCCAACGCGCTTTTGTTTTGATGCTTTATCGGTGTGCCCCGGAGCGCGTGACGGCATGGCGAGCGCCGGTGTCTCTCGAGCGCAACAAACACACACAGCAACAAAATAACGCTCGATTCGCTTCAGCGAGTCGGTTCAATCGAACTGTTGTTTTCGGTGATCCGATTCACTTGATTTTAACACTCAAAACCGCTCCTATTCTTTTACAGACTTTTTTTTTGGCATAATTCTTTCAAAAGGTTTGTAAAACAAAAAAGCTATGCTCGTTTTGCGTAAACTGCTTCATTTCATATTGGTGTTATGATTATATTTCTTGTTTAACATACACAATTTAAACAGACATTTTTACACCGGCTCGAAGATTATACTATCAAATATTAAGTTATATATGGCTGTCAATTACTGATAAAGTACTACGTTAAAGTACCGCGCAAACACAGCGAATCGGTTCGCTCGAAACATTCAAAAGAACCGGTTCAACAGAACGATTCTTTGGCGAATCGGACACCAATATAACAAAGACAACTTGGGGGCACTGAGTCCATTAAATCAGCCGGCCGGCTTCTGTGAAGTCCAGCTATTGTGTGTGACAAAACATATAAAACTAAGCAACACGCCGCGATTAAGCGCTGTCGTGTCATTAAACTGCCATTTCTGCATCGCCAAGTGTCTCTCAAGGCGCTATTTGGGAACAAAAGAGGTAGACAACCATCCAATCCGCTCATTTATCTATACATCCATCCACCCAACCATCCATCTCCAAAAGGCCAGAGTAAGCAGCTCGCTAACCGGCTGGCGGAGAGAATAGGCTGCCGGTGTCTCTCTCTTCCTTACACGGCTGTTGTGCTCGTCCAAGTTTGGGTTGCTCCTCTGAGACGACCTCGTCCGGCCCGAGATGAAGGGACTGATGGGCTTGTGCTCCGAGCTCTTTCTGGTGTTCACCATGATCGCTGTCTGTCCGCGCTGATAGACACTTCTCGTCCTGTAGCTCTTGTCAGCGGCTTTCGTTCTGACTGTGTCTCAGCTAGTAGAGTGCCGAGGCGCCATTTCTCTTTCTCTCTCTCTCCCTCTGCTGTCAGCCAGCCGAAACTCTCCGGCGAGCCACTTCCGCTTCACGGAGAAACGAGAGTGTGCGCGCGCTTCTACGAAGTTGGCGCCACAGAATTTTTTGAAAAACTATGAACAATCGACTAATGTTATAGTACGTTATTACAATCAATTATATTTTTAATAAAGCATGTTAAAGTTGGAACATTTTTTAAGCTAAAATGCGTTAATCAGTCGAATCAGTTCTAACACTGAACTCTGCATCTGGTCATATACAGATTTTTGGTCCCGCTTAAGTTGAACATGTACCATGGTAGCAACATGGTGTTTTTAAGCACCTTGGACAGTACCGTAGTAGAGTGTACACTTTTTGTTGTGGCTATATTTAGACTGTTGTTGGTAAAAAAAAAAAATTAACTAAAGATAAAGTTCAAATACAATGTGTTTTATTATTCTAATTTTAAAAACTGAAGATGTCAGGGACATTCAAAGTGACTTCAAGGCATGGAAAATATTGGAGATTATTATCATACAAAAGTCATGGAATTTCTTGGGATGTCATGTAATGAAGTAAAGTATGAAGTCAATAAGAATACATTTTCATCCCGTACTCCAACATATCTGTTCTAATCAAAGACATTTGGAAATGTTGTTTGTGTCATTATAGCAGAGAATGAAGTTATTTAATGTATAAGTTATTTATAATTAATTCTAAAGTTCAAACAGATGTTTTGACTCTGAGTCAGTGCAGTGCACTTTATAAACACCCTAAATGTGATCATCTTTGTCTTAAAAACGTTATTTATAGTGTTAGTGTGATAGATTGTGCGTGTGCATTACTTCCTCCACTAGTGGCACCAAACGGAACTACAACAATAATGATCATTGCCAGAAAGGTTTCCCCGAACTTTGCCTGTCTTCCATTCGTCCATTAAAGTGATAGCCCCGCCTTAAATTCACCCCATTGGCTGAGAGTATCATCAAACTTTTCTGATTGGCCGCTTACTTTGTTTGCCATTAATACTTTGTATAAATATTACTTTATTACTTTGTTGTTGTCAAGTGTGTTTTATAGAATTATATATATATATAATTATGACCAACTGACCAACTATCTGATATATATATATATATATATATATATATATTTCAGTAATATATATATATGTGTGTGTGTGTGTGTGTGTATATATATATATATATAAATATATATATTACTGAAATATATATATATATATATATATATACATATCAGATAGTTGGTCAGGTGATGTGTGCTAATAAAAATACTTCTAGAAGCGTTTATCTAAACATAATATTGAGAGCATCTTGTTTCTGTTGCCCTGCTAAGTCCACTAACCATCTGTCACTATCACACCCAAGACAAACACACACGGGACCAAGAAACAATTCATTAAGCTCATTTCATAGAGTATGTAAAACGCCATTTAAGCTCATCTGGTTATTATGATGTCATAGCGACGTGCGCTCAAACGTTACGTCGTGCGACGGAGACGTCACAGGAATGGTGGACAGCTTTAGCGTATGGAGCGGCATGACAACTGTGAGAAATTTACGAGCTAAAGGGACAGTTTACGACACCATTGAAGCCATATACTGGTAACGGTCTACAATTTTACAATCGGAATTACTAATCTGCTTTACAGAAGTGATATGCTGTGGCTTAAGCGCGTGTTTGCTGTCATAACGGAGCGCAGTGCGCTTGCGTGCTGTCTTCACTGTCCTTACGTAATTTTGGCGCACTGCTTTCATTTATTATGCTGCTTTTGACCCGTTTGTTAGAGTGAATATGAAGAGTACTTAAAGCATGCATTCGGGTCTTAAACTCAAAACGTTTGATTACATAAACTGAGGTTAAATGTAGACAAGATATTGTCATATAGGTTATTGTAAGTGCATAATGACGTCATTATTCAGTATAAGCATCTGGTCGCCTGAATAAAAAAAAAACTGATCAGATTCATCTGATGAAATATCTTTATACTTTTCAAAAATATATATTTTTTATGAAATATGTTAATATGTATTCCTTTTATAATATATTTTAACTTGTATGAATAAAATAACTAGCAGTATGTTATTGTATCATTGTTCATTTATGATCAGTTGAGGCATAATTTTACCTTGCTTTACTGGACCGTTTTTTTCAATTTAGGTTTTTTTTTTCGAATTTCGGATCACACTGCACCTGTCAGTCTCACACAGAAAGTCCTGTGGCGTGAATTATTCAGGAAGCGCTGATGCAGTGGTTACATTGACTTGCACCATGTCCTATAACTTATATATGCATGCTTATGTTTGTGTTGCAAGATGGACAAGAAAAGAAGCCATGATGAGAAATATTGATTCTAGAGAAAGGGTTCAAGATGACACATGGTAAGTCCGCTATAGACTGCTCTGTATAAATTATATTGTCATGCCAGTAACATTATGTCATTACTGCATGTTCATAACTGGAGTAATCTAAAATTAATCATACTTTATTGCCTTTGTGAGCTCTTAGGTGTGAAGGGGCACAAAATGAGGAAGAGGAGGATGATGAGGAGGTGAGCCCTATCAGATCCAGTTTTTCTGTGGAGGACCTGCTTGATGAGGTGGAGAAGATCAGTAGTGTTGCCAGCAGCGGCAAAAAGGTCTGACGGTTCAAACTTTTTGTGTGCAAGAACATTCTGGTGATTTCCTAAAATAAAAATATGTTGCAGCTTAGTAGCTAGCTATAAAGTCACTTTGATAATAAACTTCACTTTCAAATAAAAAAAAAAACATTATCAGACGATGTAAAATGTAGATAAGTTTGTTCCTTCATCAGAAAATGTAATATTGCATCACTTGCTCACTAATGGGTCCACTGCAGTGGATGGGTGCCGTCAGAATGAGAGAAAAACATCACTATATTTCACATGACCCCAGCTGATTAAATCAGTCTTGTGAAGTGAAAAGTTGCATGTCTGTTTTTCTCAGCTGTTAGGACTCTCATTCTGATGGCACCCATCCACTGCAGAGAATCCACTGGTAAACAACAGATGTAATGCTAAATTTGATTAAAATCTGTTCCGATGAACAAACAACTTAATCTACATCGTGGATGTGAGTAAATACAAATTTCCTGCCTACATTTTAAAGTGTCACTAGCATCTTCAGAATGCAGATGAATCTGTTTTTCGAGGGTTGTTCGGGTTTCTAAATGTTTTATGGCTGAACATTTTCAGGTGGAGATTGTTGTGAGACTGTGGAAAAATGGTTTCACAGTAAACGATGAAGATTTCCGTAGTTACACTCTAGAAGAAAACCAAGAGTTTTTGGAGGCCATTAAAAGAGGGTGAGTAGTGTTCATAATTGTCACGCTAGCAATATTATAGCATTCACATTCCACTTCTCGCAAAGGTTTAAAAATCTTTGTTTCACATTTCTCTTCATACATTGAAATACAGACCAAATAAAATCTTTGTTTATGATCTAAAAATCCTCTGTTTAAAGTGAGCTGCCTCTGGAGCTTGAAGGAAGAGCCGAGGATGAAGAACTAGAAGTCAATGTGGAGGACATGAAAGATGAAGTTTATGCCCCAAAGAAAAAGACCTTTCACCCGTTTACAGGCCGAGGTTACAGACTGGGAAGGTAGCAGATCCCCTTTGGATTTAAATTGCCAAAGTTTGGCTCCTAAAGAGAACTCAAAATAGTCAAATGCTGCAAAGCAATAAAATGAAAGATGTGAGAAATTGATTTAATTGTAGTTATTCCCACAAACATCCACTAGGTGTCCTCGAAACACTGTAAATGTGTCAAGGACTATCCAGATGTTGATGTTAGTTTGTTGACCCTCTGATCACACGTGAAATCGGTACTTGGAGTTCATTGGACAAAGTTAGGCTTTTAACCAGACTTTTAAATTGATTAAGTTACAATGTTTGTCCTCTGTAGTGTGGCTCCGCGAGTGGTGGCCAGGTCTCGGTCGATACATGAGGACTGTTCCGGTCCTCCTCTCCCAGCTGTGGAGCTGAATGAGGACCTCCCTGTGACTTCCCTCCAGATTTGGCTGGCAGACGGTCAGCGTCTCGTGCAGAGGTTTAATCTGTGCCATCGGTGAGTATCACATAGAACAGGGCTTCTCAATCCTGGTCCTGCAAAGTTTTGCTCCAACCTTGATTAATCTCGCCTGCCTGTAGCTTACAAGTAATCCTGAACATCTTAATTAGCTGGTTCAGGTGCGTTTGATTAGGGTTGGAGCTAAAATGTGCAGGACAGCGGACCTCCAGGACCTGGATTGAGAAGCCCTGATATAGAAGGTGAATCTCTTGAAAACACATCTGGTTCATATTTCCCCCTAAAATGAGAAACAAATGCTTAAAAGTGTGTGGAATTTTTGCAGCAATCAGATTCAATTGATTGCAAAAAGAATGTTACAAGTGTAATACAACTGAGTATGCATTCTTTATAGTGTACTATGCTTTGGTTACAGGCCTTACACGCCATTATGTCTGAATGTTCTTATTGTATTGTCAGAATCCACGCTGGGCATGTTGTGGTGCTCTAGTTTTGAAATCCTACACTCAAAAGCTCTTATATAATTCTCCTTCATCATTTATGTAATATAAGCTCACAAGGTACAATGGAAGAATCGTAAGCTGCAACTTTGCAGCAGATCAAATCAGATTACGCTGGATTTATTGTTTGCGTCACCACGTGTAAGGATTTCATGTCTCTGACTTGAACATGATTGCTAAGATGCGGCTGCAAAGCTCCCTGAGAAGATTCATTCACGTTGGCCTTTATGTAATTGTTCCAGGATCAGTGATGTGCAACATTTTGTGGAGCAGGCTCAGAGAACGGACGCACCGTTCATCCTGACTACATCCCTGCCGTTCCGAGAGCTCAGAGATGAGGGTCAGAGTTTGGAGGAAGCTGATTTAGCAAACGCTGTCATCGTTCAGAGGCCTCTCAACACACAAGCTGCTTTTGGTCACTCCTGACTGTTCCTGATTGCATCAGAGACTCCCACATGTTTGAGAGGCATTTCACAAATCCTTCTTTCTCATAGAAAATTAAAAACTACTCAAACTCAGGCCATCCAAGACCAAGATGAGTTTGGAGAAATTTAGCATCACATCACTTGCTCACCAATGACTATTAAATGGGTGCCATCAAAAAGTCCAAAGAGCTAATAAAAAGGTCACAGTAATTCACATGAATCCAGTCTATCAGTTAATGTCTTGTGGAGCAAAAAGCTGTGTGTTTGTAAGAAACAAACCAATCATCATGATTCAAAATTCAGGTCCTCTATGCATGATATTGATGCAGTTAAAAAAGGTTCTCTTATATGATACTGGAGAGGAATGTGCACACACGAGTCACTGTTTATAACAGTTAAAATGCCTTGATGCTTGTCAATTTAGATTTCAAGATGTTTATTGATATTGATTGTTTGGAGGGATGTGGATTACTCGTGGACAGTTTGACGGCACCTATTCACTGCAGAGCATCCATTGTCACCGAATGCTAAATTTATCCAATTTGGTCCCATGAAGAAACGAATGTATCTACATCCTGGATGTCCTGAGGGTGTGTACATTTTTGTCCCTTTTAAACCATAAAAGCCAGTGTGTATTTTTTTCCTTCTAATTTCATCTAATTTCTTTCTGGACGTTCTGGATGGCCACTACAGAGCTAGATTTAAATAAATAGTTCACCAAATGAAAAATCAGTCTGAAATGGTTTTCGAGTTGACTTACCAGTCACAGCAAGTTAACAGCTTACTGAATTAAAATTAAATTACATTTCAGTCACAATAGAATGGCGTGGGTGCTGAAAATAGTGATTTCACATTTTGGTGAATCATTCTTTTAAAGTTTTCTTTATTTTTTATTCTCCTTCATGCTCTTTCACAGTTGGATGTGTTGGCCTTTTCTGATGCAATGCAGTATGCACAAGCCAAGTCTTTAACCTCTCACTATTATACATGTTCACACAGATCAATGAAGAATTCAGATCATGGAAGCTGATATGATGCTTAATGGAGTTGTTGGATCATCTGTGATAGTATGTCTTACTGTGACGCGTTAAGTTATAAATGTCAAATGTTTTATGCACTTTGCCTAAGACAGAGGCTCTGTTATAAAGACCTCTGCTTGCAATAAACCTACTCAATATATCCTGATTCCTTTTCTCATTTCAAAGGTGGTAAATGGGTTCTAATGTGTTTTAAATGCTCAAAGGATAGTACATTATTAATCCGCAGTGCAATTCAGTTAAACCATATTCATCAATATATAATCTATTAATCATTCAAGGTACTAGTGTCATTACTATTTCTAGTCTCTACTGTTCCATATGAATCCCTTTCCAATTGTCCCTTTAAACATCCTGTACATTTCGACATCTATGGCCCTGTATGTAAAATCCAGGCTAAAGTCTCAAATCAAATTTTTCAATAACATACTTTAAATGCTGATTTCAATTTCACTACAATGTTCAAAGAATGTTCTTTGACTTATGAAGGATGATTTTATGTAGAAAACAGTAAATAACAGGGAAAAAAAGACATTAGCTGGGTTTTCACAGACAGTGTCACATGTTGTTTTCTGTTGCACAAAATGTTGGAAATGCGTTTACATGTAATGCCAACCATATGGTTGGTTTCCTGGCCAGGTTGGTCTGACCATCAGGCCCGATAAGCAATTTCATTCATCTTTTAGTTAACTTAATGGAAAGAGTTTGTAATAAATTAATATGTATTTTTAAGTCATGGTAGACACCTTCTTAAGTCAGTTTGGATCATGTGATACTAAAAGATTTTGAATCAGAGACTTGCATTTTGTTTGTGGTTTATGCATAAAATATCTGTCAGCTCCTTATAATGAGATCAAATACAGTTTTACAAGAAGTCTCTCGTGCTCACAAATGCTTAATTTATTTGATAAAAAAAACCAAATACCATGAAAATATTTTTGCATTTTAAAATCACTGTTAAAATGCTGTTCTTTTGAACTGTCCTAAAAATGTCCACAACTGTTGGAAATGTTTTTGAAATGTTTATTTCAAATCAACCTATTAGAATGATTTCTGAAGAATCACGTGACGCTAAAGGCTGGAGTAACTGTGCTGAAAATTCAACTTTGCATCACAGAAATAAACAGCATTTAAAAATATATTCAAACGGAAAACTGCTTTTTTTTTTTAATTTCACAATATGTTGTCATGTACTGTTTTCTACATAAAACCATGCTTCTCAAGTTAAAGAACATTCTTTGAAAATGCAATCCTGACATATTTAATACTGACTGAGTACAACCATGTCAAAGAGTCAACTGCTTAAATTAAGCTTGTTAAATTTGATATTGAGACTTTAACCTTTTTTTTGCTGTACTTTGGATTAAATATGTGCACCCTTGGTGCGATGCTCTAACATTACAACTTTAATATGCTTGTATAAGCTATGCTAATGATTTGTTTAATGAAGTGCTGTGTTTGCGGGCCTGTAGGGGGCGCCCGTGTGTGTTTGTAATTCCTCTGATCTACTGAACGCGCGGCTGCTGCAGTGGATGTGAATGTGAGTGATGGAATGAACCCCCGCTGCAGAAGCTGAGAGCTCACCGCATCACTCAGGTTAGACAATACGATCTATCTGTATCTAATACCATGCTATTACCGTGATACGTTATGTTAGTCTACGTGTATTCAACATTTGATTTAATCAAATGAACATGCCACTTGGTTTTATTGAAAATGCTTGGATGATAAAACATTTCTACCTTCTATGTAGGCTACTCAAGGTATTTCTAATGCAAAATGGATTTTTTTGTTTTGTTGTAGGCTAATTATAGCCTATATTGATCACACACACGTAATTCAATTCTTAAGCACCTTTGCAAAAGTGTTTAATTGAATGATTTTAGCGTCAGTATGCAACGTACGCTGTATCAGTTTCAGGTGAGCAGCTTGTTTTGGCAGAGCGAGGCATCTGATTGGCTTGCGTCTGTGAGTGACAGCTGGAGAGCAGCTGTGCCTGTAGCCTCTGTGGCTCTGTAACCCCGCCCATCCTCTCTCTGCTGCAGTATGTGAATGGACCCGGGCACAGCTGGAGCCTGCTCTGAGAAGCCAGAGAGTTCAGCTGCTGTCTCTGTACCGCTCTCACCGGCTGCCATGGCCAAGGGAGAGAAAGCCCGGGTCGCATCAGGGGACAAACCCGCCATGAAGCACCCAGAGCCTGCTTTCACCAAGGTGCCACCACAGGTAAGGCAATGCGATGCACACATCATTCCTTGCATGTTGCAATATCTTTTTATTCTTAAGAGTTTAGATGCAAAAGCCTCTAAGTGCCATTTAACATTTTGGTAACACTTTACAATACGGTTAATTAATTAACAACATTAGGAATGTTATTTATGAAATATTAATGACTATTATTATTAGTTAATGTTAATTTCAGCATTTATTAAAAGTTTTGTTCATTAACATTAGTTAATGCACTGTGAACTCGCATAAATAGTGAATGATTGTGTTTTTATAAACTAATGTTAACAAAGATGAATAAATACTGTGGTAAGTGTATTGTTTATTTTTTGTTCGGGTTAGTTAATACATTAACTAATGTTTTTATCAGGCTCCTATGTGTATATTTAGTCATTTCACTTTAATGGCAAGTAATAGTTTTTTTCTTTTTTATAGAGTGCCTGAGAAAAATACTAATTTTAGAAGAAAATTTAAGATGGCACTAATGCACTAATTTCATATAATGCACTAATTATCTTTAGCTTGCATCTAAATTTATACTGGTGTTGTTCAAGTCAAAAAAGGGGTTGCACAAATCGTGTACAAGTATCAGGCACAATATGGAGTTGAAGAACACACAGTAGGGGGGAACAGGTGCCGATATATATGTATTTTTGCTATGATCTGTGTTATGCATTTGTACGTTATGAAAGTATGTGGAATGGCATGTTTTAATGAGCACATGGAATTTTTTTCATGGATGCTTTACCAACACACATACCCAAAGGCTGTTTAGGCGTTGCACTGACAGGCAGACAGTAAACCCACAAGTACATAGTGCCGTAAAGACACAAACTGTATTTTTAAGTCGTATATTACACGATTACAAGAGTTTAACCATTACACCAGTCACAAATCACTTCTGTAATCAGAACTGAATTCCATTCACATGCCACAGACAGACAGTGTATTATCAGCTGGGTTAGAAATAGATATAATGTGCAGTGAAAGTGAATGAAAAGCTTTTCATCGTGGCTTGTTTTTTCCCCACATTCTTTTTAGTAGATGAAGTATATAAGTGCTTGCCTTTTGGATGTTGGACAGGAAATATTGGTTCAATTTCACATGCAATTCGTTCGACATAAAAGAGCTTATAATATTTGTAGACACTGGTTCTGGAGGCAATATGACCTTCATCCATGGAAAAACAATGTCAGGGGATGATCTGTCAAGTGAAGTAAAGTCTGTGCAGTGTAGTTCCTCTGCGCTGACCCTCTGGTCGACGGGGAAATGGTAGTCGTGTGTCAATAATGTATGGAAAACACACTAATGGAGCTCTTGTTCTCGCACACGCCATCAGAGAAAGGAAAGATGAAGACTCTCATAGTGCAACGTTAAAGATTTTAAATGGAAATTTCCTTCTAGCATGGATTTTTGGATATGTTTGCATGGTAATACCTTGATTTTTTTTTTTTATTCCCAGTATTATTTGAAATAATATCATGTAGGACACATTTGGTGAGATTTGCAAGCCTTGTGTCATGTGATCGACAGCATGAATAGAGATCTTAATATGATAGGTTACGCGGCTGTCAGGCGTGTTTGTACAGAGCGATGCGTGCATCTACTGAGACTCCGCCAGAGACCATTTGCCTCAACAATCATAAAAAAATGATTGCTACGTTCACCAGTCTTGGGTTTTGAAAGCTTGATATTGTTTATTGGGCTCTCTGCAGGAAAACAGCGTTCAGATTGGAGGTGAAAGTCTAGGGTGAATTTGACCTTGCAAGTGTAATGATAAAATGTGTTTTCAAATCTCGCTGGGCATCAAGCTTTAAACCCTTCATCATGTCATCCAGAGTCATCCTCACGCAAACATACACAGTGAAAATCAGCTTAGAGCGGCAACTGTGAGGCAGAAGGCTAAGCACATAAACTTTAGTTTAGTCAAACCTCACTAAAATCAGGGGTCCAGCTCACATTTCGCCCCATAATCAAAAAATAAAGACCGATATTAATCACAGTTAAGTTTAGTGTTACCGTGTTTTCAACAAGCTTTGTTTTTCCGTTTCTCATGTCAGTTATAGATGTCCTTTGTCCATTTTTTAGATGTCTTCCCACACTTCAGTGCTGCTATCATGATAGCTGCTTTCTGTCTGTGAGGAAGTCAGATATTCTGTGTCTCAACTCAATGACTTCCTGTTTGTTCATCGTGATAGCAGCAACCAAAATAAACTTTGAGAGAATGCCAGCGATTTATGATGCTAAAATGTTGTGGATAGGGTGTTAGGGTGATTAGGATGGTTGCTAATTGGATGTCTACCGATCCAAGTCCTTCATAATGCAGTCAGTAAGATTAGTGGGTTTGGAAGGTATTCATGCTTTAAGTCAACTGGAATCCATTAGATTACAATGCAGTCAATACAGTGACAGTAAAAAGTTCTAAAATATGATTTTCACAATTTTATTTATTCAACTAAAATAATGTTTTATTTTCAGATAAGCATGTTCTCTTGTGTTTTCTATTCATCAAAGCATATCACAGTGTCCAAAAGATTATTGAGCAGAAACTCTGCTATTAACATTGATAATATTAAAATATAATATTTTTGTGTAGCATTAAAATCAGCAAATTTCAAAAGGATTACGTGACACTGAAGACTGTCTGAAAATTCCGCTTTGCAGTACATTCATAGCTTATATTTTAATATTTATTAACAGGATTTTTTTTTTTTACATTTTTGATCAAATAATTTTTTTTTTTTTTTTTTTTTTAAATCTTATCCTAAACTGCTGAACAGTATTAAAAGTCTGGGATTTCCAAAAAAAATCCAGTAAAACTTCACAGTAATTTCTTTCTAAAAATTAAATCAGCTGAAAATATAGAGAGGTTTATGCTTACTATAGAAAATACTATTTGTTTACTACTGTAGTAGCAAGTAAGTACATAAATAAAGTTTTCGATCATACTAGAAAACCGGTATTTAAAAACACACATAGAGGGCTTTAGTTTCTTTCCAGAACTCAAGAATTTGTGTGCATGCTTACAGAGTTTGTTCAGATCACAATACTTAGTAAAAGATCAAGCAGAATTAGAATCAGCCTCAAGGCTAAGCGCACAAGCTTCCTCATTTCACACTTTAGCACCATCAAATCCTCTTACTTCTCCTTCTTTAGAGGGAATCATTCAAAGAAGCGTCGGAGTTGAGATTTAATAGACTTGGGTGCATATCCAGTCTTTTCATTTTCGTGCCGGAGTTATCAGAATAATTATATTGTGATTTTAGAAGTCATTCATCTTTTCTTCATCTTGGTGAAGTTGAGAACGGCGGGGAGAAACCCAGCGAGTTAATTACAGCGTCTTCTGAAGAGCAATCGGTCCTGCCCTCTGTGGTTATTTTGCTGCGAGGGTACCCAGAGTGCATGTTGGCGTGGAGACGCCAAACTCCGGCTTTGATTGAGCGGATGAATGGGTTAACAACTCAAAAGAGGAGTGTTTGACTTCTGTAGTATTTTCAGCACTAAACGTCTGTCTGACTGTCTCCAAGATTTCTCTCGTAAATATATGGCTCTGAGCGGCGGTTAGGCTTCCCTTTTATGTGTTGAAAGGATCTCCCTCCGTTTTCTAATCACACGCACATGCACACCCTCAAAAACACACATTTACTTTGCCTCATCCACGGAGCTTTGCAAAGAGTGAGTGTCTTTTTTTAATGTGTGAATTTTTTTACATTCAGAAAGCCACTGAAAACACACCCGCACGCATTCATTTTTTCATTATGCTAATGCAAAATCACTTACTATTTACTCATTATGTACACGTACTTTCTACATTGTGTCATTGCTGGCTCCCTTTGATTGGCAAGTGCAGTTTAATGATGCGGTTTTACTTTTAAATGAATAGTTTAACCAAAAAAGAAAACTT
This sequence comes from Enteromius unitaeniatus, assembly GCA_032359435.1. Taxonomy (NCBI): domain Eukaryota; kingdom Metazoa; phylum Chordata; class Actinopteri; order Cypriniformes; family Cyprinidae; genus Enteromius; species Enteromius unitaeniatus. Next base: position 18,379,944 of record JAUMHI010000065.1, read on the forward strand.
GCTGAACATTTACTCGCCCTCAGGCCATCCAAGATGTGAATGAAATGTTTCTTCATGTGAACAGATTTGGAGAAATTTAGCAATACATCACTTGCTCAACTAGAGAATGGGTGCCGTCAGAAAGAGAGCATCGTACTCGGCACCACTCCAGACCATCATTTCACATCTTGTGAAATGTGTGTGTTTGAAAGAAAGAAATTCATCATTAAGACAATTTTAACTTGACCCATTGGTGAGTAAATAATGTATTTCAGAATTTCTCCAAATCTGGTCTGATGTAGAAACAAACACATCTATATCTGAAGGATGGCCTGAGGGTGAATACGTTTTCAGTTAATTAGCATTTTTGGGTGAACTGTTCCTTTAAAAAAATCAATGAGAAATATGTTTTTGATTTACACAGTACATTAAACTCTATTTTGATAGACTTTTTTAGAGAGCATAATGTAAGACCATTAGCTTTTTTTTCCTGATCTTTAAAGACCTGTATAGCGATTTAGCATTTAAGATTTAACACCGCCAACAGCGTTATTTAAAAAAAGCTTTAAAGAAGCTTTATTTTAAGGGTGTTCTCTGTGATCAAATACCTAGTCACTCACAGCAGTGGAAGCATCTGGTTTAAATATTATATGTGGTTTTGAAGGGTCTCGGGCTGAGGACCCTTCAATCTATCCCACACACATGCTGGAGAAAGAGAAACACTGAATCGACTGCCTGAAGACAAATGCTGTGATTATCACCCAGAAACCTCAATAAAATAACTCCACATGGAGATGGTTCAAGCACCTCTAATCAAGTACCAGACATCTACTATATAAGAGTTACTTATATAACTCTATAATATATATATATATATATATATATATATATTAGTGCGACCAAAAAAGTTTTAGTTTGCATAATATACATATATACAGTATGTACATTATGTATGTAGAAATACACACACATACAACATATATTTAGAGAATATTTACATGTATTTGCTGAAAAATTAAATCTTCATCTCCATAAAGCTTTTCAGCAGATGGAAGCATGAAGTGCTCCAAAATCTCCTGATA
>JAUMHI010000065.1:18413855-18434262 GCA_032359435.1 Enteromius unitaeniatus
GTAACACCCTAAAACTATATTTTAAAACTCATTCCCCTAACAACCATCCAGAAGATATTAGCAACCACCTAGTAATAACACACTAAGAACGTCCAGAAAACCCTAACATACAAAAACATCCAAAACACTCTAGCAACACCCTAAAAATCACCCAGAACAACCTAAAACACCAACACAACTAACAACTATAGAGAACTCCCTCGCAATGCCCTAAAAAAAATACAGAACACCCTAAAACACCCCAGAACTTCCTCAACACCCTAACAAACTATAGGAAACACCCTTAAAACATCCAGAAAACCCTAGCAGCATACTAACATAGACTAAGAACATCTAGAACAACTACAGAAAACACCCTAACAACCCTAAAAACATCAGGAACATTCTACACAAAGAACACCCACAGAGAACATCTTTGCAACACCCTAAAATGTTCTAGCTGTACCCCTACACACTGAACATCCAGAACCCCATAACAACCACCCTAGCAACGCCTTAAAACACACAAAAAACATTTGCAGCACCCTAACACACTAAGGACACCTAGAAGAGATTTTTTCTAGAGGTCTAGGAAGTATATAACTACCATATAAGTATCAAAACGGTCAATGCACAGTAAACTGCACACAGCCTGCATGAAGTAGTTGTGATTTTTCATAAGCCGTTGTGACTTCTGTAAAAACTTGACATGTTTTACCACAGCTGTTGTGAATATTAATTAGACAGGCCAACATCTACCTGTTTTTGGCAGAGCTCCTGAGAGAGTCAAAATGTCTAAAAGATATTGAGATGGTTTTTGGGACTTATACCGCAATTATGTATTTTTTATGACATCCACATCTAAAATAAAAATCCAAAAAGGTGTACAATATTGGGCCTGTAAAGCATTCTGCCTAACAATCAACAGAACTAAAAACATCCATTCAACAACCATTCTGAAAACCCTAGCAACATGCTAAAAACAGGGAGTAGATACTGTAGTACAAGCCGGAGGTGCAACAACATACGTTCTGTAATGCTGTAAACCTTAGTGACTTCATAGAAACCTGTAAGGTTTTGCATGGGCAAGCACTATGTGTGTTTAAACATGTAAAAATCTAACTTATAAATGGACTGTTAAAAGTTCCAAAGGTCTGTAGTAACACTCTGTATATTTAGTCAGTTTAGTTCATTCATAAATAAGCTTTGGTTCGTCCTTGTAGTAGAGCAAGCTGCTATTATAATATACTGTCTGGTTTTGGAAAGAAGCCAGCTCTGCAGATATCTTGGCGTAGGGTCCTTCTTGGAGGTCTCAGCTCCATTTATGTCCAGGGGGGAGTGAAAGTTAAAACTGTACTGTATGAAAAACATCTCTTAGCGTGAGGGATCTTTCATATCTTCCTTGGCATGAATGGAACTGAAAGGAATGAATGCTTCTAATGGTGTGTCAGACTCTAGTTTAAACAAAGCGCAGACACATTTGTCCTCGATAAAGCATAGTTAGATGGTTACTCATACACATACAGTAGTGTTTAAAGTGAAATGTGTACTTGTGACAGTGAATTCTGTGTAACAAAATATCTCCTTTTATAATATAAATTGCACAGGGAAGCTTGTACTTTTTTAGGAAAAGGAATTTGGATTTAGATTTCAGATTTATATTTAATTGCTATATTATTTTTTAACATGGTAATGTGGTGTGATTCATTAAATAAATATAAAAAGAGGTTAAAAATAAAATTGTGCTAATTAATTTTAAAATGTTTCAAATTGTTCCTATTAAAATTTTAGTAGAGAGTTACATAAAATTTAGTTTGCATTTAAATTAATTAATTAGAAAAAATTAAATATGAAACATTTCCTATTCTTATATATTCATACACATTATGTGTAATCATAGTAGACCAGATATGTTGTTGGTTGTGTCTTCCTCTCTCTTCCTTTCTCTTTTTCTTCCTGTGATATAGACGGAGGCAAAAGGTGACCTACTTAAACCGGCCAAATAATCCGGCGAATTAGGCCAATGCTTCATATTTCATTCTATTTGTTCATTTGGATCACAAGAGCTCAGATTCCACAGAAGCTTTAGATAAGCACAGAATCGCTCCCACCGGTGGGTCAGCTGTGTGTTAGTAGACCACGCCTGTCTGTTTGGAGGCACCCCGCAGACTGAAGCAGTTAAACAAAGAATCCTCTAGTGCTGTTTGCATCTCTATAATACTGTATTTGTTTTTATTATGTGCCACAATATTAAAATTAAAATTAAAAAAGTTAACATATCTAGAGACCAGAGTATCACAGACTTGAGGGCCACCCAGAACACCCAAACAACACTCTAAAACATCTGGAACACAAAGCAACACATTAAAGAAATGCTAACATGACTTAACAACCATCCAAAAGACTCTTAACTTACTTAGAACACTCCAGCAAACTCAGCACCCCTTAAACCCATCTAAAACACTTTAGCAACACCCTAACCACCTAGAAAACCACCTTCCCCCCAAACCTCCCATATGACCCTTTTAAACTAAACTGAGCTAGACAATAACGATAATGACAACAATGACGTCTCCTAACTTAATTGAGTGTTTAATCTGGTCATTATACATTGTTCACACTCTATTCTCGAATTTGATACTGTGAAAGGCTTTGACACAATCTGTATTGCTAAACATGCTATATAAAGATGACTTGACTTGACATTAAACATCCTGAACACCGTAGTAACGCCATAACAACCATCCAGAAGACCCTAAAACACTAGAACACATTAGCTACACCCAAACTATGCAGAATACCTCAGCAACACCACCCAGAAGTTTACACTGCAGGTCTTAATGCTTAGATTTGTGCTGTTGTTCACGTTGTTATTTAAATATGACTGCCATCACTCATTATGTGTGAACCTGAAGTGTCCCTGCATTCTCAGAAGAAGACGTGACATCAGACGCAGCACACTGTGCTTGCAGAAATAAAAATGGATGCTTTTTGTCTTAGAGTGTGTTTAGCGATTGTTAAGTGAATGTGTAATCAGAGCCTAAATAACACAGTGATGAGAAAAATAGTTTAATCTTGCCGCCTCCTCCAGCACAGAATGGTCACGTCTGTCGCATTTCAGTGGTGTAAGAATCCCATAAAAAAAATGCCACATCGGCTATGGATCTGGTTTAGGGCCACATATGAAAGTGGCCTGAATCAGTTTTGTGCTGTTCAGACTGTCATCAGATATGGGTTACATTTGAGCAAAAAAGTTGGATTTGGGCCACTTTAGCCAATGTGAACTAAGCCTAACCCATTTACAGCACCCTGCACCATAAAACTATTTTATATTTTACTCAAAGTGATTTTTAAAAATGAAGTAGATCATCTATGTGTCTTTCTCATGAGAAATCATACAACTGTAAAACTGCAATAAATTTGAGTCAATAATAAAATTTAAATTTTAGATTAAATATTTATTATGGTTTATCTTGTCAGATGCTTTGTGGCTTTTAAACTTTAAGTGTAACTATAGTCCCAACTATAGCCACCAGAAAACTGGAACGTGTATGTAAGCAGTAGGCTATTTTAGAAAGGAGAATGATGAGAATCCATAAATTATTAATCATTTTTGCTATTGTGTGAATGTGTCAGGATTGTCATGTGGAGAACAGAACACTGGAGATGTGGAATGACAAGCGAAGTCTTTTAATGCACGTAGAAGTAAAGGAACACTCAAACAGAACAATATAAATACACATTGAACTAACGGCAGACTGGAAGACAGCTGGGGGAAACACTGGAGGGAATTCATTAACTCATAATTCCATTGATACACAGGAACTACCAAATATGGACATACACATGGAACTCAAAATTAAACCAAAACAAGGACACATAAAAACGAAACCAAACAGACAGAAACGTAACAGAATGATAATGATAATTGGGTGGTAATTATGTATTCAACTTGTTTCTATTTATTTGCAGGGATGCTGCAGAATGGAAAGAAGTTTGACTCGTCACGAGACAGAAACAAGCCATTCAAATTCAAGATCGGCCGACAGGAAGTCATCAAGGGCTGGGAGGAAGGAGTTGCACAGGTATTTTAGCTTGATTCTGTGCTGCATGTATTCTTGAACATTTCAGTGTTTCCGCTTGCTTTAGTATTTAGTATTTCAATCTATTTTCAGATGAGTTTGGGTCAGCGGGCGAAGATCACCTGCACCCCAGATATGGCTTATGGGGCCACGGGACACCCTGGTGTCATTCCTCCCAATGCCACTCTTATATTTGATGTGGAGCTACTGAAACTGGAGTGAACCACTAGCCGTTGCAGGGCTGAAGTCCTCAAATGGAGAAATGGAGAAACAGAGTCCCCGCCCCACCAACAAAACCTTCCTCATCTAGACCCTCTCCGCATTAACTTGTGTTTTTTTTGCCAATAAATGCAATGTGAATCTTTCTACACTACCTTAACGCTATTTTGGCATCATGTTACATGGTTTTTTTTCATATTACACTTTCCTGAAACTAGGATCATTCAATCAGTATTTTAATTTGTACCAGACCGAAATCCACTGTCTTGGTGAATTTGGTAGGGTTAGTATTTTACAAGGAGGGTGTAATGGGTTATAATTCTGTATTCTGAGGGGCATTAACAACCACTGTCTGCATTGCCACTTTTGATAAAAGTATATCCTGCTGAATGCATATGATAAAATGATAATGTTACTGTATTTACTATTATATTTTATATATAAGTCTGTCCCTTATAAACATTTGCTGCAAGTCTCATTCAAATCTATAAAAATGAGACGTGGAACAAACTGAATATGTACCTTGGAGTGCTTTGGCTTCAATTAACATTTTATCAACTTGCTCTTAATAAAGATATTTGAACTCTTTGAAATCTGCGTGCTGTTGCAACTGAAACTGATACATTTATTATTGAATATATTACTTGATCTACTAGCTACTGCTAAGAGCGAGCAGGCAGTAAAAATATTCAGTGCATCATAACTTGGAAGTGAGACATTACATTTTCCCATTAAGCAATATTAATTTGTATTTGTATAAAGGCATTATTTAAGCTTGAGACACAGGTTTTAATTCTTTTTAATTAAAGTTCAATACGAAAGAGAGATAGATAGATCTCACAAACAAAAACACCAACAGTGGGATATGTCGCCACCTGCTGAAATTAATATGACGATTTTGAAACCTTCAAAAAGAATAATGCGTGTCGTATCGCTATACGTATAACTATGTCATACTAACTATACTATATCACTGTAACTATATGTAATGTTATTTTATGGCTGACATTAAAATTTTATGGCTGGCATTAAAAGGAACCTTTGATTCAAAGCCTCTACACCCTCCGTGCTGAAATGTACTACACATCCGGGTCAGAGCTGCAGGTCGCTTGACGCTGATTGGCTGTTTGTGGTTTGTTGTTAACTGTGATTGGCTGGAACGCGACACGCCTCACAGCGTGTGTCGTCGGTGTCTGGTAAATAGGAAGAACGCAAGGTCAGAAATGGATATTGTTTTGTTATTAAACGTTTTGTTTTAAGGAATTATGATGTCGCCGCTTGTATGTCGCTTATCGATCATTGTTAGTATGCAAAAGCTTTAAGCTGTGTAATCTAAATAGGCCTGTAAGTTTGCAAACTTTGACGGACATGAAGTGAAAACAGTTCCTGCAAAGATACATACGGGTTTTAAATGTGACATGCTTTCATAAATGTTCATACATTTCATGTAATATTATAATAAAATAAGTTCACGTTCAAAATCATGTCAATTCACGTCTTAAGTGTTTTTAAGAGGTGTGTTTAGTCATAACAATACTAGTCATAAAAACATTTGAGGGTGAACCGTAACAGTGTAAATATAAATAGAACTTGGAATAAATGTTTTCTATTTCAACATGTTATAAAATGTAGGCTAATTTATTTCTGTGGTACAAAGCTGATTTTCCAGTCTTCAGTGTCACATACCTGTTCAAGAAACATTTCTTATTTAATCTCTCATTTATTATTTCTGTTTATCAATGTTAAAACTTTTTTCTGTTTCTTTTTAGCAGATATCCATGAGTAACTAAAGCCCCTTTCCTTTAACCAATGCACACAATATGTTGACTGCACAGAAGGCATGTGTGTCTTTGACAGCCAGACGACTTCTAGGGGCATCTGTATCTTTGACCCTTGACCCCCAGCATCACCCCAGAGCGTTCCGTACTGCTGCCCCACACAGAGATGAAGTGAAGCTTCATGAGGGCTGGGCGGCGCTTGCCAAGAAGCAGCTGAAAGGGAAAAACCCAGAGGATCTGATCTGGAAGACACCGGAGGGCGTCTCTATTAAACCAGTATACACTCAGACAGACACTGACGTGGTCCAAGATGAGCTGCCAGGAGTCTTCCCGTTCACCCGAGGGCCTTACCCCACCATGTACACCTACAGACCCTGGACCATCAGGCAATACGCTGGATTCAGCACTGTAGAGGAAAGCAACAAGTTTTACAGAGATAATATTAAAGGTATGATGTCAGAGCCATAAGACTACTTAATAGTGAAATGATTTATTGAATTATGTAGTAATAAAAAGTGTGTGTGTGTGTGTGTATATATATATATATATATATTAAATGCTTGAATTTGATTGTTTATTTGCAAAAACAGTTAGGCTAACTTAGATAACTTTATTAATTTACAAAAGTCATGTTTTTATATTTTTATCATGTGTGTTTGTTAACTTTATTTGTTATTTTGAACCTATTTCGAATCGAAATAACTCAACTGCTTTTTGATTGAGTTCAATTGGAATGCACAATAAAAAACCATGATATTTGAAATTATCTATATATATATATATATATATATATATTTAACATTTCTATAAATATCTCTGAATAATAAATCTGAAAAAGTTGTAGCATTTTATATTGTATGCATTTATATTATTGATAGATAATATAAAAGAAGACATTTAGTGTTATATTTATATAAATATATATTTGTAATATAAAATGTTTTATAAGATAACAATTAATACTTTTAAGAAGATTAAGACTAAATGTTTTCCAATAGTTGATATTGATAGATAATATAAAGAAAACAAAAAAATATATTTTTATAAATATGTTTATATAGTACAAAAGTATTTTAAGATTACAACTTAAGAAATGTTTTTAATCTTCTAATGAATTATTTGAATAGATAATAATATAAAACAAAACACTTCCTAATAGGATCTATATAAATTTGTTTTTATAAATATATTAATTATAATTAGTGCTGTCAAATGATTAATCATGATTAATCACATTCTAAAATACATTTTTGTTTACTGAATACGTGTATACTACTGTGCATGTTAATTTTGTACTTATATAAAACACATGCATGTATGTAATATAAAATATAAGAATATAAATAAGTGCATATACGTGTAAATATTTTCAAAATATGTATTATATGTGTGTATTTATATAAACATAATAATTGTACTCAGTACACACATATATATTACGTAAACTATAACTTTTATTTTGGATGTGATTAATCGTTTGACAGATCTAGTAATAATATTAAAATGAAAATAATTATTATATACAGGGTTTCCACAGGGTCTAAAAAAGGCTTAAATGTAGTTTATCAAATTTAAGGCCTTAAAAGAAAGTCTTAATTATGATTTCAAGAGTCCTTAAATTTGGAGATGGAAAGAATTGTGATACGGCTGAATGTGATTAAAAGATGATTACATTTCAAACGACTATGATTTCATTAAATAAACACTGTTTTGCTTCTCTGACGGCGTTTCGTTTCTGAATGAATCTACGTTTAAATGATTCGGTACAATTGCAAAGACTCACTTATTAACAGTGACATGCTGCCTCCTACTGGCGGATTTAATTTTACATTTAAAATATCTTAATAAAAAAAATATATATTTCAAACATCAGTTTTCAACTTTTTTTACATTTCAAATATCAAAACATTATTTATGCATTTGGAACTGCAGGTTAGCATTCTGTGTCCCTCTAAGTTGCATTAAACTGTAAATACATCTACATGCCAATTGAGATGCATTGCAGAAATTAATTTTGATAATTGATTTAATTTACTTGGTAATAGCAAAAATGCAAAAATTAGATTGAAAAGATGATGCACACTTTCAAAGGAAAGACTTAAAGGTAAAAATGCCCAGAAAACTTACTAGAAAAAGATTCATTTCAATCACTATTTCTATCACTGTGAACTGACCACACAGAATGAATAATGTCCAAAAAAGTCAGCTGTCCATGGTAATCCTTAAGATATCAGCACAATAACACACTCAACATTTTTTTTTTGGTCAATATTGCACACCTCTAATTCATGTTATTTCATTTCTATAATAATTTAATAATAATAATTGTACTGATAATATTTTTGACACCCATTTGAAGAACAAAAATGGCTTAAAGGCTGAAATGTAAATGTAAATTATGCATTTTACAGTAATTTTACAGTTTAATATGGTACTATAGACATTACCCAGCAAAAATAATTTATTTTTGCTGGTCTTAAAAAAGGTCTTTAAAAGTCTTAAAATCCTGCAGAAACCCTGTATAAAAATGTTATTTGCTTGCCATGTGACCATGAATTTGTTGTTGAAATATTATACAATATTAACTGAAGATCTCAGGGGGTCTGCTAATAAATATTTAGGTCAGGGATTGGCTGCTAAAAATGGGAATCTCTGATGTAAGTCAAACACAAAATGCTTTACCTTTGCAGCGGGTCAGCAGGGTCTTTCTGTAGCGTTTGACCTGGCGACGCACAGAGGTTATGACTCTGACAATCCCAGAGTTCACGGGGATGTGGGAATGGCGGGTGTAGCTATCGACACCGTAGAAGACACCAAACTACTGTTCGACGGCATCCCGCTGGAGAAGATGTCGGTATCCATGACAATGAACGGAGCCGTCATTCCCATTTTAGCCATGTTCATCGTGACCGGAGAAGAGCAAGGCGTGCCCAAGGAGAAGCTAACCGGCACCATCCAGAACGACATCCTCAAAGAGTTCATGGTGCGAAACACCTACATCTTCCCTCCAGAGCCGTCAATGCACCTCATCGCTGATATCTTCGCCTATACCTCAAAGGTACGGCTTGAGTGACATTGCTTTTATGTTTCAGCTCATACAGTCCACTGTCCATTTTTAAAGTGCTTAGAGCTTTTCTTCTCATATTTCGTTGTATTATTTTTTTTCTCCTTCCAGTTTACCCAAAATAATAGCGTATGTAGAATCCTAGCACTTGTGCTTTTTACAGCTTTGCAGTTTTAACCATCTTTGTAGAATCAATATTCAGATGGTATCTGACCTCCAACCATTGGATTTTCTTTCTTACAGAATATGCCCAAGTTTAATTCTATTTCCATCAGTGGATACCACATACAGGAAGCTGGAGCTGATGCCATCTTGGAGTTGGCTTACACTATTGCCAATGGACTGGAGTACTGCAGAACCGGACTGAAGGCTGGACTCACCATCGATGAGTTTGCTCCCAGGTTAGCTTGGAAATTCACTTCCATATTCTTCTACTTTTTCTCTTCTTAATAATAATGGACTGTTTCAGCAAGACACTGTTTTACAGTGACCTGTCAATGTAAAATCTTGAAAGTTTTTACAGTTTTTCCCAATTGTTTACACACATTTTCTGAAAGCATGCCTCATATTGTCATAACTCTACACACAAATCCAAAAACACACACACACAATTGGCAAAACCCTTCAATTCTCCTGCAAAATCAAACTTTACTTTCAAAACAATGTAATTTCTTGTCAAAAGGGTATTTTGTTTTCAAATGACAAACACAAACCATCACATGAATAGACATTTATGAGAACCAGTTGATCAACTGATGTGCTGAATCTAAAACACCATGACCACTTCTTCTCCATTCATCATAATGACTTTCTGTAAGCCTTATTTTGTTCAGTGTTACACTTACTTTAGACAGTACATAGGCCTACATATTTCAGAATATTGTTTTTATACAAAACACATTAATACATGGTACCAAATACACTTTACTGTATTTTTCCCACAAAAACAATGTATACAGTGTTCATCCCAACCAACACAAAGTTGCACATAATGTGGACGTACATGTACTGTACCATCAACAAAAGTATTTACTGAAAACAGTTACAGGGGGAAAAAACAGTTATGCTGCATCCTCTCTTCTGTTTGGGTCTGGCCACAGCACCTCATCCACATCACAAGCAATGTTTGCTCTGGCCAAGCAGCGGGGGAAATATGAAATATTGTTTAGTGATGAGTTAGTATGCAAAGTAGGGCGAGTGACTACAATTTTGAATGACAGTGTGTTCCTTGTGGAAAACAAGAGATTTTCTTCATGAAAATCAGAGAAAGGCAGAGAATTGTGTGTAGTGTTTTGAAAAAAATGTGTTTTAAACCTGCAATTTGAGTGTAAAGCAGGAATTGTGCTTGTCGTTTAGCAGAATTGGTTCAGGGGGTGGGTGCATCAGTTACATGTTGCAGTCATTGTGTCTCAAGTACAAGTAATTGTGTGTAAACAACTAAGAAAAACTGTAATATTCAGATTTCCTTTTTTTAAACGTATGTTCATTTATAACAATACACTTTGCATTTCTTCAACTTTCCGTCGAAACAAATTGTGTCTAATGCAGCGTCTACGGGAGGGATGATGAATTTGACATGGTTCTCTCTTCTTTTATTATGTATTAATAATAAATACAAATCACCTGATAAACTGTATTACAAAATACATGAGTGATAATTATTATACTTATTATAAAATAATGAACACTACTATTACTACCACTAAAAGAAGTGCATTTTAATAATTCATCTATTTTATTGTTTCATTGATACCATTTTAATTCATTCATTTTTTTATCATACAATTATATTCAATTAATTGTATAGATGTTATTATTATAACTGCTATTACTAATACTAAACGTGAGTACATTATTTCTAATTAATTTAATTACTATAATTTTATTTAATGCATATTAGTTAATACATTACAAAATGATAATTATACGGTAATCTATTAAATACTACAAATGAATGACTATAATAGTCAATATTAACAAATTATTATTATTTGCACTACTACTTATAGAAATACACATTAAATTGTATTTAAATAAATATGAATGTAGTTATTGATATTATTTTTAGATATATACATTTAATTTATTCAACTATTATTGTTAATAATACATTATAAAAATGATAATGAGAATTCTAATTACAACAAAAAATAACACCGCTGATGTACTGGTTTTCGGAAGGTTTCATGAATAGTATGGAGGCATGTAGTGTGATTTTTATGCATGATCTGTTTTTAGATTGTCATTCTTCTGGGGGATTGGCATGAACTTTTATATGGAAATAGCGAAGCTGAGGGCAGCACGGCGGTTGTGGGCGACACTTATCAAAGAGAAATTCCAGCCCAAGAACTCCAAATCCCTCCTGCTGAGAACTCACTGTCAGACTTCAGGATGGTCCCTCACCGAGCAGGTACTCTCCATAAACTGTTCAGGCATGCTTTTTGTCATTTTAAACAAGCTGTGGTGCAGTAAAGTGTAAAAGTTTTGATGTACAGTACATGACGTAAATGTATTACATTTCAGTGACAATATATGTCCACAGTGGAACATTATTTTCTGCTGTATTTTGAACAAATCATGTTCTGAAGGGTCTGATTGAATCTACGTCATCTGCCTTTCAGGACCCTTACAACAATGTGATCCGTACCGTGATTGAAGCTATGGCTGCAGTGTTTGGAGGCACGCAGTCTCTGCACACAAACTCTTTTGACGAGGCTCTGGGTCTGCCCACCGTCAAGAGCGCCCGCATCGCCCGCAACACACAGATCATCATCCAGGAGGAGTCGGGCATCCCAAAGGTGGCTGACCCCTGGGGTGGGTCCTATATGATGGAGGCCCTCACCAATGACGTGTACAACTCGGCGCTCAAGGTTCGTACTCATCAGAACCGCTCTTCAAAAACCTATTATATATAAGTTTCTCTAATCTGCCCTTACTTGTGTTTTGCATCATAATAAGTGGTGACAACTATATTTCATTAGAATCTGTGGATTTTTACCCCTCATGTTTACCTAATTAAAAAAAAACACCTGACTTGTTATCTAGATCTCTAATGGTGATAGAACTACATATTAATAAATCTATTTGATTTGTTACAATAACAGTCATTCTTGGGTTTATAAAAATAAGCAATTTCTTATAATAAACCTTGATATTCCTGCCCCGAAGTACTCTGAAGTGTTACTGTACCTAGTAGGCAGCTACATCTGTGTTATTTGTGTGTGTTCTGTTCTCTTCTCATCTTGTTTAGTTCATCACTGAGATTGAGGACATGGGCGGTATGGCTCGTGCTGTAGCCGAGGGAATTCCCAAACTGCGCATCGAGGAATGTGCTGCCCGCAGACAAGCGCGCATTGATTCAGGTATCAAAGCAAAACATTCATATACAGATCTGGTCATTCAAATTGCGCGGGAAGGAAAGTGATCTCGCGTGACACCGGTGTATTTTGAACACAGAAAATGCTTTGACACCAGAAAGACATGATCAGTAGGGGGCAGTCATATAACGCACTGAACTGAAGTGGCAGCAATGATCACCGCGAGCTACTGTACAGTAAAAACGGAGCTTGTGCCAACAGAAAAAAAAACAGAGCTATATGTATCCTAAAAGAAATGCATATGCAATATTCCAAATATATTTTTCTAACAAAGTAATAAATTAACAAAACGAATGAAATAAAAACAGAAGCTTATCTGAGGAATTTCAGTTCATTTTGTGACACATTCTTCAGAAAGCGGCTTCCAATATTTTTCCTTTATTTACAAAAGCACAACTGTTTTTATTGTTAATGTACACAAACACAAACAGATATTTTTGTCTTTATAATGTCTTATTCTTGAAGGAGTATTGGAAGCTGTTTCCACTTTTATAAGGGAAAAAAATCAGCTGATGCTGCCGGTGCCGCACGCAGTTACTGACTGGACAACTTTAGTCTTCAGAACAAAATTAGGCCTAATACATTTAAACTTTTAATCCATTATAGCAACATCAAATTAAGATATGTATGTCTGAGAGGTAACTCATCTTTTTCTTACCAAATATATAATTTTAGAAACAATATAAATATGATTTGATGCACTAGTGATATGATTTAATGAACTTGTCTAGAGAAACAGTGCTTTGGCGCAAGCAGCACCAGGAACATGGACTAAAGGCTAATGTTTTCATGTGATACTAAATTTATTTCATCATTTTGGCTCATAGATAAGACTAATACTTCGTTAGGAAATATAATGGTCTACTCTTATTTTTGTGTGCTCTCGCAATACTTAGAAAAAACTGTGCTTTTGTAAACGTAAAAAATGCATGGTTATCATTAGGCTAACAGCAAAAATAGCGATATATTTTATACGAGTTTGAAAAATAAACAGTGCTATTATGATCGGTGATATTTATCAAAAGCAGCATTAAAAAGCAGTGTGCTCACTGGATGTTCAGTTCATTATGAGAATATAGATTAGCAAATATTAAAAGATTAAAAAATATAGATTTTCATTTGAACACTATAATAAACGCACAACATGATCTGCATGATTTAATTGGCCCAAACTCAATATGTCTGAGGGTGAAGGTTTCACAATGGTAAATAGCAATGTGTAAAAGTTCACTATTATAGCACAAATTGAACACAAAATATGCCTTGAAAAGTTCATTAAATGCTCCAAGGGAGCCTGGCATGGGATGATGTAGAATCTGTCACTTTTGCTTTTCTGGCGTCCAAAAGCAAGGAGGTACGCTGGTCGCTGTTGAGGTGCTCCTCCAAACTGCAGCATGACTAAAGTTGAAATGAACGTTGAATATTAGACACAAACAATGTCTAGTCACAGAAAAAACAACATTATAAAAAGTGAATAACTTTTTTTTTTATGAAATACTTTAAGTTAAAGAAAAGAGAGCATTTTAAACATTTACTTGGTGTGTTTTCATAATCTTTTTTTATTATTATAATTGAAATTTGCGCAATTTGAAGTGTGATGGAAAAAAAAAAGAGCGGCTACTGACTGAAACAAATATTTTTTTTTTTGTAAGCTGACACCCTTTCTTGCTTCACAACAAATGTTTGCGTTGAATAAAATATATTTATGATGCAAGCGGAATGTAAATACAGATAATTGTAAGAATTTTTTAAATGTATTCCCTTCTATAAAACATGATACAACATGACATCTAGCACAATAGACATAATTTATCAAATTTAAGTCAAATTCTTAGTTATTTTAATAGAGCAAAACAACAATAACATGAAGAACAACCTAAATTTTTTTTAAGTCAAACCTACCTTCAGTGCAATCCAGCTTCACATACTTCTGCTGTTCGTTGTACTTGATCTGGACCAACATTTCACTTGGAACATTGTAAACCGGTGTAAATGAGGAACACTGTATTGGATGGATGTATTGTTCACGCAGTAATATCACAATACACAGACAGCAATAATGTGAGCGTTAGTCACGCTGCAGTCGACTGTAAACTGCACCATACTTTATCTCCAGTGCCGATTAACGTTATTTAACCACACGCTTTTTATAAAGAAAAAGATAAATAAATCTTTCATATTCGGCAATGGAAAAAAAATTACTGTGCAGTTTACCGTCACGTCTGCAAGGTGAATATTGCACGTAAAAAAGTCTTAAAGATTAACTTACATAAACACATCAGATGTGTTTGTTTAAATGCTCTTTTTCTTTCTGTCTCTCTATATAGCTTTAAGCTTGTAAAACCGTCCCTTTATAAAAGTTTAACACAGGATCAGTAGCTAGCTAGCTAATGTTAGCTGCAGCTAGGTTAATCACGTCGTCGACAATATTCTAGTCCTGGCAATAAACAAGTGTGCATGTGTGCGTTCGCTCCACGGCACGTAATATTGTATGTTCTGCTATTGAATTAGCACCAGATTATAAATGCTCACGTATGATTTAATGTAACTAATTACATCTCTATGGAGTTGTTTTAACACTGGCCATGGGGTTTGGCTACAGAAAGTTGCTCCTTTCGCCACCTGGTGGATATTATATGAAGCGCAACAACATTTAAAAAAAAAATCTGGAAAAGCACTTGCAGGGAGACCCGTGACCACTAACACGATATTTGCATTCTAGAGTAAATCAACTAATTCAGCCTCTTGTAAAAAGACAATTCTCTTATAACTCTAAAAAATAAATTTTAGATCTTAATTTTTCATAAAGAAGTATACTGTATCTCAACAGTCTCCTCATACTGGTTCTGCTTGAATAAAGTACCATCCCTATAGTAAGCCACGTTAGCAGTCACAATTGCTTGAAGAGGTTAATTCTCCTAATGATTGAGTCTGAATGGAGGTACTCAAGCAGGGTTCTGGGATTTACAGAGAGGCTTTGAGGTGACTTCTTCTCTCCTTTACGAATAAATAGATAAGGAGCTGTTCACAGGTAAGTGGAAAGTTGAGGCAAATGCCACATAACAGCCCTCTCATCTGCTGTTGAAACATCAGTCAAGCAAAAACCGAGGCTTTACTGAACCACACCACACGTCCTCTAAACGGCTTATGTCAATGCCCTCTGTTTGACAGATTTTACAAAAGCACTGACATGCTTTCCATGAAATATCAGCAACCTTTGGAGAGGCTTTTGAATGTAGGGTGTGTTTTGAGGTGGAATCTGTTTATTTCGAAGTCAATAGCACTATTACAGCCTGTCTCAAAGCTAATGTGTGGCTTGTTATCATGTTGTCACTCTGACAGGCTCAAAAATTAGAAAATGAAAATGCCTTGAAACACAATTGCCTGGATAGAACTCAGTCTGTCAACCTGTCAAGTGAAACACCAACATAGAAATAAATACCAAATAGCAGAGAAATGTATAATTGAAAAGAAACATCATACAAATTAATGTAAATGCAGTATATATATACACTACCGTTCAAAAATTTGGGGTCAGTAAGATATTTAATGGTTTTTAAAGATGTTTCTTCTGCTCATCAAGGCTGCATTTATTAGATTTGATTAGAAAAAAATTTTATATTGTGAAATATTATTTCAATTTAATTATTTAAGTTTTCTGTGTGAATATATTTTAAAATGTTATTTATTCCAGTGATACAAAGCATCATTACTCCAGTCTTCAGTGTCACATAATCCTTTAGAAATCATTCTAATATGCTGATTTATTACTAGATTACTGTAAATGTTGGAAATAGTTGTGCAGTAACAGTAGTTTTTAACATTATCATCCATTTTAAATAAATGCTTCTCTTTTTTAATATTTTAATGATCAAAGAATCCTAAAAAAAACTATTAAGCAGCTCAACTGTTTCCAACACTGATCATAATAAATCAGCATATTAGAATGATTTCTGAAAGGATCATGTGACACTGAAGACTGGGGTAATGATGCTTTGTATCAAGGGAATAAATTACATTTTAAAATATATTCACACAGAAAACAGTTATTTTAAATTAAAATAATATTTGACAGTAGAGTTTTTTTCTGGATTTTTGATCTAATAAATGCAGCCTTGATGAGCATAAGACACATCTTTAAAAACCATTAAATATCTAAATATCTGTTCTAAAACATATATATATATATATATATATATATATACACACCGTGTGCTATATATATAAGATTATCCCCCCTCACATACATGTGCCACAAACAGGAAGTTAATATCACCAACCATTCCCATTTTATTATGGTGTATACATATAAATGGCCCATCCTGTATATATATGTGTTTGTGTGTTTTGTTATATAATATAATTTAAAAAAGGGTTATTACTCCGAAAAATGAAAATTCTGTGATTAATTACTCACCCTCGTGTTGTTTCAAACCCATTTGTTCATCTTCAGAACACAAAAAATATATTTTTGATGAAATCAGAGAGCTATCTGACCCACCATATTCCCTGATTACACTAGTAGCAACTTATGTCGGCAATAAGGTCACTAGTGGGCGTTCTCATTACTGGTTTCTTAGTAACGTCATTGTTGACAGCGAATAGCTTTCTTGCTGCTAAATACAAATATTTTGGAGGCAAATGGCTGAATATAATATAAATATACAATGAGTCCATACATACAAACAAAAATAAATGAGAAACAGAGTACATTTTTCCATTGCGTACGTTTATCTATTGCAAAACCGCAAATGCCCTCATCACTGTGAGCACAGAATGAGCACGTGAGCACTCTCCTCTTCTTTCCTATTGGCTGTCACTCCTGAAAGTCGCTCTTGATTTGTATAAAGAGATTCTGAACTTTGTAACGTCGCTGGACACGCCCACATCCTGTCGATCACGGACGCTGTCGCTCTTGTCGCCGGAAATCGCCAGCTCTCCATTGAAATGAATGGGATCGCGTAGCTTTGTGGCTGCATGTACTGTGAACGGGGCTATAGACAGCAACACCACTGAAATGAGCCCAGATCCAGAAACGTTGTAAAAAGTTCATGTGACATCAGTGGCTCAACTTTTGGAACACTACAAGAATACTTTTTTTGTGCAAAAAAAACGTAATTTACTTGTCCATTCTTCTCCCCTGACTTACCTCTTTCGCCATTTTAGAGAGTATCACAATGCATTTGTACATTTTCCACTAAGAGTAAAGAACTGCAGATTACATGTGCATGCTTTCACCCAGATGTAAACAAGACTGATTACGTCAAATACGTTAAAGCTTGCTCATGCGGCGCTTTGATTCTCTCTAAAATGGTGGAAGACGGAACTCAGGGGGGAAGAATGGTTAAGGAAATTATGTTAACTGCACAAAAAAAAAATTGGAGGATAATTTTAGTTGTACTTATGTCTATGGAGGGTCAGATGGCTTTGTGTTTCGAAGATGAACAAAGGTCTTATGAGTATGGAACATGAGAATGAGTAATTAATGACAGAATTTTTAAATGGTTAGTTCACCCCAAAATGAAAATGCTGTCATTAATTACTCAACCTTGTGTACATGCTTTCCCCTGATAGTAGGCAACATAATATTCAGGGTTGGTTATGTTCACATTTGATTAAGGAGAGTTCAGAGAGCGTTTGGAAATCATTTTATTCAAATTGGAAGTTTGTAGATTAGATTGCGAATCACTGGATTCAGATCAGTACTCAGGTGTACTCAGGAGTTGGAGCATGCATTGCCAGATCAGGAGATTCAGATTCAGAGCGTGGAGAACAAATTATTTGATGAAAGAATTAATTAATGAAGCATTTATATAGCGCTTTATTGTGTGTTGCAATACACCCAAAGCGCTTTACAGTCATGTGAGTGGGTCTCTCAACCACCACCAGTGTGCAGCATACACTTGAATGTTGCAATGGGAGCCACAGGACCACACACCAGCTACAGGTGGAGAGGAGAGAGAGATAGAGCCAATCTAGTGGATGGGGATTATTGGGAGGCCATGATTGATGAGGGCCAGTGGGAATTCCGCCAGGACACCGGGGTTATACCCCTACCCCATGTTGAGCGTCATGGGCTTTTTAATGACCACAGGGAGTCAGGACCTCGGTTTAACTTGCTTTCTTTTTTATGAAACACCAAGCCATTAAAGGGATAGTTTATTTTAAATTAAATTTGTTTAGGTTTTTCAGCTTACCCCAAGGGCATCTAAGGTGAAGGTGTCTTTTTTTCTTCATTAGGTCCAATTTTGAGATTTTTTTTTTAAGTCAAACCGTTGTAGTCTGTCAGTCATATAATGGTCGGTATAGGGAACTTTGTCTATGAGAGTAAAAAACATATACAGAGAAATCCATGCCAAACCATACTCCACTGATGGCCTAAGACACGAAACAAGCAGTTTGTGTGAGAAAACGAACAGTAAATAATTTATATATATATTTATATTTATATATTTATATATGTGTGTGCCCTCATCTGTGCAAGCGCCAACTTGCAAGAAACGCATTTTATTTAGGTTATGTTTTGCTATATTCTCTTTTAAATAGTCAAACAGATCTTCTGATCTTCACACTTTGCACACAGCTGCAGGAATTGTAACATTGATTATTTTCTATTGATTGTGTTGTCTGTGAAGTCTAAAGGTTTTTAAGTCTGAGATCTCCAATATACTGTATCAGAAGGCATCCCTCTGTAATGCTTTTTACTAATTGATAAATACAGTTCCACTAGAGGGCAGTGTTTTCGCATGCACCTTCGGGCAACATTCAGGCCAAATACTTTAAAATTGAAACACACGATTTTCATTTTTCTACACGCATACACTATTTCCAATCCTAAGGCCTAAGGTTTGACGTCTCTAATCGAGTGTTTCTTCACATCAGGTAATGGTTTGCAAGTGGTTCTTTTTCCTAGGAATTATGCAGAATTTAAATGTCCCACATATGCTGCCACACCACACGGTTATCGCTCAAGACTTCAGAAGCCACTCTTAACGCTTCTTTCTGAACCTCAGGTGGATAGAAAGTCTGTAAATAAATGAAAACATTAATGAAGTGATGATTGCATTAGCTACACTTGCTATGGACCGCACCACTATCCATCTTATCTTATTTTATTTTATGTTGCTTTAATGACAACAGCTCTTGAGATAAACTACCTGAAATATGTCTAATTCATTTTATGCCGTGATGTCTCATTTACATTTTTAGAAACCTTAAACTTTATTTACTGGTTTAAATTGGATTTCAAATCCAGGACGTTCAGTGTGGTGCTGAACCTCTAAATTCAGTTTTCCAGTATTTCTGTATGACCTTTAAGATGTTCTTCTCAGGCTGTGGTTATCAGCAAATGTCACAGGCTCGCTGAAGTTGCTCAAAGGATGCAATGAACATCATTTCAAACAGAAACCCAGCTATATTGGCTTCACCGCAGATGTTTGAAGCTTCCTGCATTCATTCTGACCCTAGAAGCTCATGGTTTTGATCTTGAGGGCCCTCTGCGATTTAATCTTGTATGCATAGGTAAGGTTTAGGAGAGAAGTGAAATATGCATGCCTGTCTATCATTTGTTATTCACTTCACTTATTTTCAAGAGAAAAATAATTTCTTAAAAGATAAGAATAAAAATCTTGTTGACCCTAGATTATAACCGAGAACAGTACTGTATATCTGCCAAAAATAGATTTTTCTGCCTTATATTACGAAAAGGGTTATTATAGTTAATAGAAATATTAAAATAAAAATTAATAAAAAGTATGTAGATGTATGTAGACAGAAAACACTGTTTATGTTAGTGCTGTCAAATCAATAAATCACACCCAAAATAAGTTGTTTATGTAACGCCGTAGGCGTTTCTGGGTTTGTGTTTTTTGTATGTCTGGGTCTCCCCCGTCCTTTGTCAGATTTTGG
>JAUMHI010000065.1:18437546-18467757 GCA_032359435.1 Enteromius unitaeniatus
CAATGTTCAATGGCCTTTAGTAAAGAGCTCAAAGGCAATCTGGTCTCTCTGGCGAGTTCCTATATGCAACGTCGAAGTGATTCGACTGAAAGGGTAACACACTTGATACCATTACATTTTGTAAGAAACTGCAAATGAGAAACAAATCCTAAATTACATAAATTTCACGTTGTGCTTTATATTGCATGGATCATGTGAACTAGTTTTATGATTCTTTAATAATGCTTTTTCTGCTCTAATCTAACTAGTTATTGAACATATATGTATTTTTATTTTTAGTACTTATTTTTATTTTTATTTTTTAGTTATTTTTATTTACCTATTTATTTCTTTGTGAGAGACAATGTTCTTTGTTTGTCTTGTACTAATACTAATTGTAAATAAATTAAAATAATAACATTAACCAATTGTTTTTTTTTTTGTTTTTTTTGCTGTTATGGAGTTTGGGACAATAAATCATCATGCACCTAACAAAAGCATAAGCTTAAACAGATGCATGATATCTATTTTTGTGTTCCACAGAAGAAAAAAATCATACAGGTTTGGAATTACATACATTTCTGACTCATCCATTTGAATAATAATCAAGTGTATTAGAATGCTGAAACAGTGCATTGAATATGTCAGCAAAATGCCATTTTTTTATAACAACAACACCTAAACACCTCACTGATAATGTCACACAACAATGCGCTATTCCATACAGCTTGATCATACAGAGTGGAATTGCTACTTGTGGGATGAAAAAAGACACAATCCACTCCATGTGCCTTTAACCAGGCAAAAACAGCTCAAAAGTTTCCACCAATCAGTTTTTGTACAGATTCACATTTCCAACTGATTTGGCATCATTTCAGTCTCATTCTCCCTGATATTCTCTACTGTTTTTTCCTCTGCTCCAACTTTGGACTTGTTTGCATCACACATTAGGTAGATGGTATTCTCCGGGACAATTTTGGCATCAGTGGTACGGCAGATGTTGGATCTTCCACAGAGGCGGCCCAACTGGTTGACTTCTTGTTTAAAGGTCTTGCTGAAGACATAGTAGATGAAAGGGTTGTATACAGTGGATGACTTGGCGAACAGACAGGGTAACATGCTGACCTCAGGAGGGATCGAGTCACCGGGCCTGTAGACAGACCACAGGCTGACGATGCCGTAAGGTGCCCAACAGCCTACAAACCCAATGCTGATCAACACAGCGATCTGTAAAAGAGAAGAATAACACATTCAGATTTAGATGTTTGGGGGCAGGTGATGTTTGGTGCACATTCTATGGAAGCCTGTTTAAATAAAAAATATAAAAAGGTTATTGTGACTTTTTCACAATTTTGACTAATTTTCTCATAATTGTAAGATATGAACTCACTTGCGAGTTATAAAGTCCAGTTTTGAGTGGAAAAATAAAGACTAATATGTTCTCAGAAATGGGAGTTTATATCATACAATTCCAACTTTATATCAGTGAAAGGGTGCCGTCAGAATGAGAGTCCAAACAGCTGATAAAAACATCACAAGGAGCCCACACCACCCCAATCCATCAGTCAATGTCTTGTAAAGTTTTAGATTTATTTTGATGGCATCCATTCACCACAGAGGATCCACTGGTGAGCAAGTGATGTAATGCTACATTTCTCCAAACCTTTTCTGATGACAAAACAAACTAATTTTCATCTTGGATGGCCTAACAATATGTTACAATAAAATTACATTTACATGTTAAATCCCATTAGATCTATTACAGTTTATCACTACGGAAACGTACTGTTAACAAAGTAATAGTTCTTTACCATAGCATTTTTATGTTTTATACTTTATATATATATGATTATTTTTACAGTGTAGGTTTCTTAGAGAGTTAGATTAGAAAACAGATCAAGCTAGATTTCATACAGACCACCATAAACAACATAGGCTATTTTGTGTCATGCAACATGAATACTGAATGCATCACAATTTTTTTAAACCTTCAGATGATTAAGCTTCTATCTGCAGCTTGGAAATGGTCTCTTGTGTAAAGAACATTCACAGATATAAACATGAGAAAAGAAAGCAGGTGGGTATTGGAAATTTCTTTGGAAAGCTCAAGTATGTTAAAGATCAATAGAGCTCATAATTATAGAGTTATAATCATGTTTTATGAAATTCCAATTTATACTACAGGTGACATATCTTTTAGCATTATTAAACTAGAAACAAAAATGTTCAAGCTGGGATTTCTAAAAAAGAGTTTAAGATGTAAAGATTAGTAACTGAAAGGCTGCTGTCTTGAAACTCTTCAATCATTATTATTTTCTTCTGTGGAACACAAATATGATATCTTGCATGTCAGGCATGTCTTCTTTCTTTTATCAACAGCACACAGGGGATTCCAGCTCCATTTAACACACTATGAAGTCCATTCAATGGGTTCAATATTTCATTTCTTTTTTAAGCCAGACAAAAGCTTTGAAGTATTGTTTATATTGGATTTACAGCATCATTCATATAATATTAGTTTTTATCAAAACAGTTATGTGGCTCAGCAAATGTGACTAAATAATTTCCACAAGTTCCATTTTTGCTTTCTTTGCACCAGCTTTCCCACCCCTAAACTTAACCTTTACTGGGGTTTTAGAAAAATCTTTTAGGGTGAGGTTGTGCAAATTCGTACAAATCATTGAAACTTTGTTGTATTCCCTGTAAGTGACGATTCTGATTCTCCTTTTTTGGAGAAAGTTGTGATGTTTTGCATAACTGAAATTATAACTGAAATTATTTAAACATAGCTTTTTGTGATGCATGCAGTATGCTCAGGAACACATCTTTTTTGTTCCAAAAAAGAAACCAAGATGGTGACAGAATTTAGATTTCTTTACTAAGCTTTCCCTTTAAGGATTTTTTTTAGGTTGCTCTATAGGGATTGTTGTCTGTCTCTGATATATATATATATATATATATATATATATATATTTTTTTTTTTTTTTGTAAATATGTTTTATATATATGTTAATATGTTGTACCTGTCTTGTATGAGATATTAAGGATAAAAGCATCAGCTACTGTAGAAAAGCCTCTGATGATCTTTGGTTTTATATCACATTCAGGTGAGCATGAATAGATCTTATTTCATAATAGCATTGAAACAGTAAATCAAACAGACTCACCAACATGAGCCGGCGCTGCATCTTTATCATGCTGGGGATGTGGTTCTTGTCGTCCATTGACTTGTAGGTGATGTATAGTTTCAGAGCGATAGCAGAGTAGCACGAGATGATGATGATGGCTGGGAGGATGAGGTTCATGAGGAAAATGGTGATAGTAAAAGACTGGCTCTGTTCCTTCATGTCCCTCCAGGCTAAAGTACAGGACAGGCCAAAGGGCTCCGGGCCATATTTTCCCCAGCCAATCAAAGGAAAAATAGCCCAGATCAGCGCATATAGCCATGTAGTTGCAACGAGGATCTTTGCGTTCCTTTTGCTGATTTTCTCTTCTATGGAAATAAACAAGACAGTTGAAACTTAAAATGAAGATCTGAATCAGAATGCAGTTTTTATATGTGGCTCTTTTATTTATTTTAGTAGCATTTTATTTTCTTTCTTATAAGAATAATTTAAAATAATCTAGTTTTATATGACCATTTTTAGCTGCTTTTTGTATCAGGATTGCCTGCTGTTTGTGGTTGTCAAAATGTGTAATTCTTTTTATTTAAAGTTCTGTATTTTTCTATATGTTCTATATGTTTTCCAATAAAAGAGCAAATTTATGAAACCATATGGGTTGGCTGTGGCTACAGTGATAAACAATGTAAATTATTTAGTTATTATTTATAATTTCAAGTATATTTTACAAAAGTATTTTTTTGTGACACTTACATTTTGGATTTGTTTTGAATTTGTTTTCCCTTTGTTTAAAAAAAATAAAATACAAATAATTAATACATTTTTCTGTAATTTAATTTTTTTTTTATAGCTGTAGTTGGCCCAGATTATTGGTGCACAAATAAACTAAACTGACATCTGGTACTAAACACAAACATGAATAATAGATTGTTTCATTTTATAAAAACATGAGTGGAGCTTGCTCATGTAAAAATAGCCAATGTGATGCTGAAGTGCTCCAGCTGGTTGTGCATTACTATTTGATTTCTGGAGTGTTCTGGGTGATTGTTAGAGCATTCCAAGTGGTTGCTGTATGTTTTTAGGGTTAATTTTAACATGCTTACTTTATGGGATGTTCTGGTTTTAGTATCTCTTTTAGCTCTTTATCAGTTTGTCTGGCAATAAGAACAAACAAGAAATCCTTTTGTGTCTCTCCACAGCAGTTATTACTGTCAAGTTTCAATTCAATAATTCAGTGTTTGTCTCCCGGCATGAGACAGCCAAAAAACTCTATTAAGTTAGCTTTACTCAACTGTCATGTTGAGTTTCTGTGTAAATGACAACTATCTGCTGTTACAGAGCTCCCTAGCAGCTCTCTGAGAGAACATGACCTCTTAGACAGCTGAAACCAGATCACTCCCTCGGTCAAACTGAACTGCCTTGCTTTTGTTATGTTTTAGTGGAATAAACCAGAAATGACTAGATAGTCTTTTTGGAGGATGTCAGCTGTAAGAGATCACTACTGATGAACACACTTTCTGCATCTTAGCAGATATATCATTCGCTTTTTTTTGTTTTAACTGCCGAAGGGAAGTATTATATTATGTTTTAATTGGATTTGTTATTGTTGTTGTTATAAATAACATTATCACAAACAATGTTGATTAAGCTTAACTTGTACTTGAAATTTCCATTCACAGGATTTTCCTAATCATATAAAAATAAAATATTAGCAGATAACGTGGATTAGACAAACCTCTGTACTTGTGAAACGTACATCATTGTCATTCTTAACAAAAAATTAAACATGGTAAGAAAGCATAATTAAACTTTTAATAACCCTTAGGTTGTGCCATTCATTAGAAATCCATGTAGCAATCAGAATAGACAAAGGTCCAAGGATAGAGCCCAGAGGAACTCACTGGGTGACTGGAGAGTTAAAGACACAATGAAACGAACAATAGCCATAATTGTCAGGGTCATCATGCTAGCTGCTCCAAAGAAAAATCCCATCAGGCCATAGTACACACAGGTGACATCTCCTCCTATCCAGTGGTGGTTCCATGCTGAGGCTACAGCCAGTGGGTACATGGTGATGGCTGCTCCCAGATCTGTCACAGCAAGATTCACACTCAGAAGCTCAGGGGGTTTCATGTGGTTTGACCGCTTGTATGCCATCACAAGAACCATAAAATTCCCCACAATGGAAAGAATTGCTGCATGTGAAGAACAAAGAGAAGACAACACAGAGAAAGAATTAGGTGCATACTCCTGTCATTACATGGTACATGATCATTCAGAAATCATTCTAAGAATCACTTATTATTAATGTTGAAAACTGTTGTGCTGCTTAATATGTTTTTGTAAACTGATGTAAGACCAGCATTTTGTGTGACAGTTAAAACTTGTCAACCTTAGCTTTATTAAAAAGTTCAAACGTTTATATTAATTCAAATTGTGCATCCTTTATTACATTCTTGTTTGTTGGTGTAGTTATCACCAGTTTACGTTAGTCCATTCCTAACCAAACAGGAGATCTACACTGCATTTTTAAGCACAGAATAGCTGTGGGACTTACATTTACTGTATGTTTTTTTTACTATATAAGGCAATTATATAGTATTTAAGACATATGTATTTTAATCACTTTATCTATTTAGGAACTGAACCCATGACCTTGGAGTAGTGTTACTCTATAACTTAATTCAAGCTATTAAGACACATTTTACACAACAATCAATCAAGATCTAATGGGGTAAATTTCATGTAACCTGTAATGGAACCAACATGGTCTCATAAAAATATGTACAGTACCTCTGTGTACTTTTTGTGCAACACTATTTTTACATACCTTGCTGCATGTTTTTACAGCAGCATAACACAGGTTCAACTTTTACACAAATTTGAGCTGTTTTGTCAAACTATAGTTACACAAGATTCAAACTGGAGCTCGACTTTCAAGAACGTCTCCATAATTTGTGAGCTACTGAATAAACCTACTTTCTATGAAAACCCATAGATATAAAGTTGGATATGTGAGATGCTAAAATTAAAAGTACCAGTTTTTAAATATCCCAGCATATTAATATTGTATATGATATGACATGATATTCTTCTTATTATTATTGTGTGAAAATTTCGCTTTATTAATCAAAATTCTGTACATTTGTGTGAAAAGGAATAAAAGGTGTCAGAGTTTTACTGCTTGTAGTTGTCATGGTCAGCTGGATGTGCCAGTCCGCTGATGGCACTCCAGCCGCAGTAAACTGTATGTGTATGTTTTCTGTCTGTTTTCATTCATGGACTCCTTCTACGAACTCTCGTCACTGCCCATCTCATCTGTTGTCACGGTTTCCTATTGATGTGTCCGCCCCCCTTGTATGCTGCCATAGCCACTCCTTGCTATTCTCTACCCAGTGACTCAGTTTTACGTGTACTTAAACCCCGGATATGTTAGTTTTTGTCATGGTTCATTGTACTGTCGCCTTGCCTAGTGTTTCCTTCCATGTTTCTGTGTATCTCACTGTTCTGTTTGGATTTATCACGCCTTTGTCTTGCCCCTCGGACTGTATTTATTGTTGTCGACTCTTCCACAGACTTTGACCACTCTCTTGCTCTCCCTTCTCCATCCTTGTCTGCCGGTGACGACCCTGTAAGCCTGTCTGATTCTGCTCTGTGTCATTTAATAAAACAGCCTGCATATGAACTTGCATGTCTCCTCGCTTCCTGCTCGTGACACTAGTGTTCATTTCTTTTGGAAACCGCTGTGATATGTACTTGTTGGTACATATTTGTGTCTCGCCATGAGACCAGGTAGCATGGAACTGTAATCTTATTTAATTGTAAAAATTATTTTAGAATCCCTTTGCATTGTGTCCTCACTTATTTTTATTACTGTAAAGTGAAATCCAGTTATTTCTTTCATTAATGATTTTTTTTTTTTATTAACCATTTGTAATTTTTTTTATTTTTTTGCTTCCTTGAATATAATAAATAAATCAATTTCTATAACTGCATCATACAGTACAGAATCAAATTTAAAATGTAAAACGCGCATCATATACAATCTCATGAGAAATTTTCAATAAACCAAAAGTTCTATGTTCTAAGTTTTATGTTTGGTTTCAGTTTCATCCCATATACTGTAGAGCTTACATTGCTGAATGTTACTAGTTACATTGTCAGGTTTGATCTGTGCTGGTGCAATCCTTTATCCTTCTTCTTTGCTGAACATGTGGATCACATTTAATCTGTAGTCATACGTTTGAAAGCATTACATCTAGGATCTCCTTGCAGCAAAAAATAGAGGCATTTGTCTTTAAACGCAACAGTACATCTACTCGACTAAAATCAACAACATCTTACTGTGCAAGGAACGCACAGTCTATAGGGAACAGAGAATGAAACAGCATTTAGCATAGCCTTAAGTGTAAAGTGTGTATAAGTCATTTGCCATACTCTTTACCCATTATCCTCAGCTTCTAAATTGGTTCAGCGCTCCCTCTGTTCAGCTCTGTTGAGGGTTAATCAAAGACTTGCAGTATGGAATGGATTGTATAGAGGAGATCCTCGATTGCAAAGACTATTTTTCAAAGCAACCAAATGATGTCAGATCAGTGTCAAAGCACTTTGACTCTGAGGTCTAGAAATGAAAAAAATATAATTTTTTTTTTAAATATGTACAACCTTAAGTGGTATATACAATTTGCTCTGGTGACCTGGACATCTCAGAAGTCATGCTTTATCTTTGAGAAGAGAAATTCAACAATGCTTGTGCAAAGATAATAGAGACTCAATATCAGCCTCTTCCTCCTTGAAGTAATAACATGGATGATTACTCTTCTCTTGCTTCTGAAAAAAAATGCAAACCTACATACTGATCAGCTAAAATAAGTCTCTTTATGATTATATATACTCATGTTACTGTATCTCAAATTCCACCGCACAAATCTTGAATTCTCTATATAAATACTAATTGAGTGACAAAAAATGGGAGAAAGTGTCTACATGTATCAGTTCGGGAGCAGGGGCACATTGTCACATAAATAAACACTAAGTGCAAACAGCCTGTCTTATTGACTGAAGTTATTTACACTAACTCTGCCATCCAGCATGTTATTGGGCTAGTCAGAAATTAAAAGGAGGTCATAAATCGTGAGATCCTGTGACGCAGTGTTATGCTTTTTTGATGCAATCAACCCAGGTTCAAATAGGTATTTCAGCTTTTTTCTACCATTTCAAATCACACTAGAAAATAATTTTGTTTTAATAATAATGAAGGAAATAATCAAAACGTTGAAAATTAAGTATTAGGTAGGTTTGAGTAAGTGTAGGGAGGGCTTTATCATTCCAATAAGGCATCCTTGTTTACACTCAGATTTATGCCATACATTATACTGTTATATAAAGTATTACAATACTGAGGTGCAGATAATTACTGCTATTTGCAATGAGTATTAGTGGCCTAATATCCATTGCTATTTGCACTTAGTGTAAATAGCATCTAATTGCTAGACTCTAAGGCTATTTACAAAAAAGAGAGTTAATTGAAAGCACAATATAGCGGGGCATATTGTCACAATGAAAACTGACATTAAAATATAAACAGAAAGACTGTTTGAGCTCAGGTTCTCTCTATATATATATATATATATATATATATATATACATAATTATACATATTAAAAGAACTATAATAGAGTTTAATGAATATAAGACATATAATGAATAACTGAAAAGGATGCTAGAGTATGAGAGATTTGATTAAGTCAAATTTAACGCATACTACATTTAGAAAACAGTGTTTTTTGTTTGCTTGTTAACTTGTATATTAAATTAAAGAGCTATTCGTACCTGATTTAAACAATTTATGCTTGTTGGTAACATATAAATAAAAAATACAGTACTGATCGTTTATCTTCTCTACAAAACACTGCGTTTTTTAAATAACATCCCCGTTTGAGTCAATTACAGTAGGCTGCGTAAAATACGCTTCAGTAATTATTTTGGAAACAAACAGACTACAGGTTACGCGCCAGAAACCAAGAAAGTTGGATATCCCGTAACGCAATCTTACCAATGAGCAACAGGAACGCACTAACTCCATAATCCACAGCGGGTGATAACTTAGAGGAATAAACATCCATTAGGACAAATGAGAGAGACAAAAAAGCTGTTGATTCCAAGAAAGGAACGCGCTCGACATGGATCGGTGCGATTTGGGAAAAGTTCAAGAAATAGAGGCACGCGTCGTGTAATTCCACTGGAACAGGAAGGTATGGATGATCCTGCTGTCAGGTGTCAGAGACCAACACGATTAAATGAAACCCCCTACAACAGACGGAGAGAAAGAAGCGATGATGCTGCCCTTGCTCCGTAACTAGTAAAACAGAAGAACTCGACATATAATGACGCACACTGAACGCCTCCATCCAGAATCACAGAACAATTTATGGACACAGATTGAGATGGAATATTTTTGTTTTGAAAATTGCATTGCAGCGCATTGCTGTCACTGAACAATAGTTATAAATTGCAATCAACCATCACAAAAGAGTTGATTACAGAAACAGAAGACACAGAAAGAGAAGTATAGTTGATTCTTCTTAACATTTAGGAAATTAAATCAAATTAGCAAGCTTCAGATGTCAGTTTTTTATTCTTTAAATAAATCAAACTGGGACTTAAATTAAAACAATTAAAATATAAGCTGAGACTCAGAGGTGCACATCAGGAATGAGACAAATTATGCAATAACAGCACAGTGCTCTGAGGAGCTTGTTGAGCACTGTTCGTAATTAAAGCCATGTTTTTGAGATGCAATCTCACGTTTATTTCTTCAGCTGGCTATTGTTGAGACATGTAGATGTACGGTGTTGAAGTACTTTGCTCAAAAATGATTATGGGTTATGCACTTGTATTGTAGAAACACAATTTCGGTGAATTTCTGTTTCACAAAAGGTTCTTTGTGGCAAATGAAGGTTCTTGTGATTCTTCTAAAAAGAAGGACAGTTAAGAAAGAGATGGTTCGCTAAAGAACAGTTAAATGATCAACACATTGGAATGGTTCTTTGTGGAACAAAGATAAAAAAAAAGTTCTGCATCGCTGTGATTCTTCTGCGTTGATGCAATTTAACCTTTCTGTGCGTTCACTTATGCCATTCTATACAGCTGTGGACACTTCCTCCTCCAAGGGCATTTAAAAGTCCTCCTTTGCATATGATTATTTAGGTATTTTCTTAATAATACATCTGCATGGTTCGTTTAGGGTTGTCAATAACTTTAAATTATTCATAAATCTGAATTCATTAGTGGAAACAGTAGCTCACTAATGCTGCGTTCATGCCATCTCATAATTACAACACGTGACATTTCACTCATAGCTTTCCGTATTTTCAGACTCAAAGGAAGTGACTACGTAGGCCAAAATAAACCTGACGAATGGTCCAAGTCATATTACTCTCAGAAAGCTAGTTTTCAGGTTGTAATTAGGTGCGTTCGAGATGCACTACACTAGCCTGCCACCGGCTGACGAGAGCAGCCCCTTGCAGTCGGGAGAGGAGTAAACAGATGGCCCTCAAGTCGGAAGGTGCCTTCGACTTAAAGCGGCGCTGCAAGAAATCGGCTGCCGCCTTACAAAACAATGCATTCTGCTAAGATCATTTGTCCGCTGCAGCCGCCTTTCGATCACACGTGCCATCAAAGTACCTTGAAAGCAAAACGAGAACAGTCGCACAGGTCAGGCGCAGCAGTTGCTCAAAATCGGCTGCGAGAGGCTTGATGACGACACACTTTATTCTCATTGGTCAGATTATGTGACGACAAGCACAATATGTGTCAAAGTCGGACAAATGATTTTACCAGAATGCATTGTTTTGTAAGGCGGCAGTCGATTTCTTGCTGCGCCGCATGAAGTCGAAAACACCTATTATGAATTCGGGAGCACGTGAGGGCTTTGGCTGGAAATTGTTGCCACAGAAACACATAATTTAGATAGAATGGTAGAATGTTAAGAATGTCACTTGTTGTCATGTCGAAATTACGACATGAAGTGAAGACAGCTTTATTAATTTTATTACTGGATTTAGCATCTTACATTCGGTGTTATGTAATATGTTTGTTTAAGCTATGTGTGGAAATTCTTTAACTTAAAAAAAACTTAAAAAAAAGAAAATCGCCTACATAAAAATAGGCTTTAACATTTGGGGTATGTCATTTTAGTCAGTTTTATATGTCTTATTATAATTGCATCAAACCTGCAAATCTGCTCGACTAAAATCAACAACATCTTACTGTGCAAGGAACACATAATCTATAGGGAACAGAGAATGAAACAGCATTCAGCAGAGCCTTAAGTGTAAAGTGTGTATAAGTCATTTGCCATAATCTTCACCCATTATCCTCAGCTTCTAAATTGGTTCAGCGCTCCCTCTGTTCAGCTCTGTTGAGGGTTTATCAAACACTTGCAGTTTGGAATGGATTGTATAGAGGAGATCTCCAATTGCAAAGACTATTTCTAAAAGCAACCAAATGATGTCACATCAGTGTCAAAGCAATTTGATGAGGGATTTCTGTATATATATATATATACCCTGTCTCACTGTGAAATTGACAACAAATTTTCTAATTAAAAAATGGACTCTGAGGTATAGAATTTAAAAAAATGAAACAACCTTGAGTGGTATATACAATTTGCTCTGGTGACCTGGATGTCTGAGGTCATGCTTTATCTTTGAGAAGTTGAAATTCAACAATGCTTGTGCAAACATAATAGAGACTCAATATCAGCTTCTTCCTCCTTGAAGTAATAACATGGATGATTACTCTTCTCTTGCTTCTGAAAAAAATGCAAACCTACATACTGATCAGCTAAAATAAGTCTCTTTATATACTCATGTTACTGTATCTCAAATTCTACGAAACAAATCTTGAATTCTTTATATAAATACTAATTGAGTGACAAAGAATGGGAGAAAGTGCCTGTCCGTAACCTGCTGTCCGTAAACGTCCTGAAATTGCAGTTCCTTGCGGAATTATATTCCATGCGTGGCCTTTATATGAGTATATGTTTAAAGATGTACTTTTACTTGTACTTAAGTACAAAATAATCTACTTCTTTCATTTTAAATCATAGTCTGTTACAGAGTAAGCCCACATTTTTAATTGAATATTCAAACCTTTGATGCGTTTCAGTAGCCAATAAAGATATCCAATCATAAACGGACCAATAAAAGCAGTGATCTCTTAATCAGGAAAAGCGGATGAAGAACATTGTAACCGGAGCTACTTGTCATGTTTATGTCTATGGAGATTCATGCACGGATGTATCACCCCGCAGCGGTGACGACATGAACAGGATACAATAGCTCGAATATAAGCACTTATTATAAGACTACCGTAGAAATTCGGGATAAGACAGATCGGCGGCTTGAAAGCAGACTTCATGATGTAAATTTCGTAAATTTTGAACAAAGAAAAAGTTACATATTGCTGCTTTAAGCCAACGAGCACTATGATGCGGTGCATGAATATACACGTGCTGCGTCTCGCTCTCTCCTCTCCTCTCCTCGCACCCGACTCCTGTCAATCACACAATCTGAATGTCCACACGGGATTGCAGGTATTCCGCATACTGTACATTTTATCATTCCCGTGCAAATGTGAAAAAAAAAACTGGCTGCGAAGTCTCAAATAGGGCTAACACACAAAAATGAACCGTCTCACACTGATATTGCTTGCGCGCGCAGACGCCATATTTCTGTGCTTTTAGAAGTTGTTTCTCTTTAATCCAATATTTAACTTTGTAAAAAGTAATCAACCAAATAGATCAATGCCTGCCCGATGGAAATGCTAGTGGAAATTGTATTGGCTGTAAGTGAGATTCACCAGAATGTCTTTCAGTCAAACTTTAGTTTCTTTACAAAGTAAGAATGACAACTAATTTGAGGCCATTTGTTTTATAGTTTTATTACTTTCAGTTCAGTTTGAAATCAAATTTAAAATCATTTCTCTTTGTGCTGTAAGATTTTGTGACAAAATTACCCTATTTTAAAGATACAAATACACAGAATGAGCAAATGTATAAGAGAGATTTTTGTAATTCACCGTCTTGTGACAGTAATGGTAATTGACCAAAAAGTATATGTAAATATACTTCATAAAACTTTTAGGAAAATCTATTCATCATATAAAGTGAACTCGCTTTTTAGAAGACTTAAACCACTCATAGCATGAACTAATGATTGCCTTAAAAAAACTGCATGGACAATCGAGATATTAAAGAACCTATATGGCAGTATACATTATGTAGTAGTTTTTCCAGTGGTACTGAAATTGATTAAGCTTGTCTTGAAATGAAAAATTACCCTACTTACGTTTTTAGTGCACATTAATGCACATTTGTAATTCTTGTGATGCACAGTTAAAAGTCAATACACTGGGAAAAAAAACTAACAAATGTTGCTGTCTGAATTGCTGTCTGGCCATCTGGTATTTCAGTATAAAGATAATAATTTTTCAGTATTATATGACATTGTGGATGTATATATTAACACGGTTTAGTGTTTAGTTATTCTTAACTACTATCCAACCAGTCAGTGAGGTGTTTAGTGCTTTGTATATGAAAACCATTTTTTAACTAGTAACTAGTACTCAGAGTAGTTTTTGAGAAGAGTAATTTATGTTAATCTTGGATTATGTTGGCCAGAAAGTCCATAATCCAAGTGCAAAGCAAAGTATTAATGTCCAGGGGCCTCATGTATCAACGCTTTGTATTTCACACTCACGTTTGGATTTGATGAAATCAACGGGAGAATGTGTGTTGGTCTGGGCCAACTTCATGTCTGGTGTACGTGTATTTCTTGTGTGTGTTTGTTTTATTTCCGTTGGCAACTCCTAGAGGCAGTTGTTTTAAATTGCACACTACAGTACAAAGTATCGCACCAACACATGTGAAGAACATTGCTATTAATTTAGAATTGATAAAATGGGTTAATTGACACAATATTTTTCTACCAATTATGTGATTTAGAACATATAAAAGTATTTGCAAATGTATACAACCCTTAGTCTATGGCAATGAGTGCGTTTACATGGATTATTATGTGATTTTGGCAATATTGCGATTAAACTTAATGTAAATGCATGTAATGTGATTATGCTCATAATTGTAGCAAGCATAATCGTATTAACATAGGTGGCCTACTCCGATTTTAATAGAAATATTCAGACGTGTAAGCACCTTAATCGAAATATTGCCGCTCTGACCAGTCTAACTACTGTTTCGGCTATTAAAATAGTTTTGTTTTGTGTGTAATGGCAAAATGATTAATTTTGTCCGTACGCAATGTTTTAGTATTAATTCCACGCAAGTCTTTGTACATGAGGCTCCAGGTCTCTAAGTTTAGTGATTAACTTGGATGGTACGACTAGTGTTGAATGCTAAGCTGAAGTCAACAAACAGCATTCATGCTTGATGTGTGTGAGTACAGAGTGCAGCGTTATGGAGACAGCATCCTCTGTGCTCCTATTGCTACGATAGGCAAACTGGTGTGGGTCCAGAGTCGGTGGGAGATAGTCCTTCAGATGTACCAGGACTAACCGATCAAAGCACTTCATGATGACGGGTGTGAGTGCGTTTCTGCAACAGTGTCGTAAAGTGTGCTGTAGGTGCAAAACTTTTAGGAATCTTATCCAAGATGTAGGCTAACCAATATTAGTCAGTTGTATCTGTTATAAATGATCTGCAAAACACCATTAAAGGCAATATATGCGTTAACAAAAATACATATTTTTTATTGTAATGTTTTAGTATGTTGTTGCAAATTACTTCCTTTTAATGTTTTTAAATCCATATAAATCTAAGCACTGGTTCGCAGAAATGAATCGGACTATGCATCACTACTAACCACACCTGATCCAGCTAATCAAGGTCTTCAGGATCGTTAGAACTTTTAAGCAGGTGTTATTTGGAG
Organism: Enteromius unitaeniatus; assembly: GCA_032359435.1. Classification (NCBI taxonomy): domain Eukaryota; kingdom Metazoa; phylum Chordata; class Actinopteri; order Cypriniformes; family Cyprinidae; genus Enteromius; species Enteromius unitaeniatus. The sequence goes on from JAUMHI010000065.1 coordinate 18,452,599, forward strand.
CTGGTTGGAACTAAATGGTGTGCAGCTGTGGCCCTCCAGGAATTGAGTTTGAGACCAATTGTCAGGTGCGGGCAGGTGTGCAGTCTGAAGGAGGCTCAAAAACAGACGTTGCAAAGAGTCTTTCAGAAATGAATCCTCATGGTAAAATATGGCACAGCCAAAAAACAATGAGCTGGATAGTGAGCGAGCTCAGCTGCTGAGGGCCACCCTTGTCCAGAAACAGGATGCAGAAAGTTCTGAACACAGAAAAATGGTTAAATGGATGACAAAAAACAACCCAGCCATGACGAGCAGGAAAGGACTAGACAGGACGACAAAAGCTTCTGGAGTTAAGAGAATAGTCTAGCTAGAGACAGTCACTGACGTTGTGAACCGATACACTTAATCATCGGACGAAGACGAACAGAACAGACACAGAGAAATAGGGATGCTAATCAGCGTTGAAAGAAGACAGGGGTGCTTAGGATCAGTGCGGAGCGGCAGCTGAGAGACAAATAAGGAAACTGAAGAAACAATAGAGAGAAAGTCCAAATCAAACCCGGCTCATGACACCAGTGAGTTAAATACTTATTAACAGCAATTCTATGGAATCCCGAATGGCAGTTCAGAGACAAAAATATACAGATGGCTGAGCATTTGTTTCTCTGATGTATAAGGTGTTGACGTGTAAAGGGATAGTTAGAAATCTGTTGTATGGAAAAATTAAGAATTTCCACTAGTATCTGTTTGGTTTCCAAATGCGGTATGAGTGATCAGATCATGTGATAACCACTGAAAACAAGGATCTTTTGCAACAGGCCTCCTTGTGATGAAGCTTACTGGAAAATTCTATTAGATCATGGATCTGTCACACCTCCCTCCAAGAAAGTGATTTAAAGATCTGAGGGCTTAGATGAATATTATTATCATTAACACCAAGGCAAATTGACTATGCTGTATTTGTACAGTGTGGAAGGAAACATGCTGTAATTGCACTCAAGACAAATGGCTCAACCAATGATGTGGGGCGAGAATTTTAGAAAAATAATTCCTGCAATTGTGTTTGGTAATGCGATATTGTCACAGAAATGACACACTTCTTTTTTAACTTTTAGGTTTGTGTCATTCTCATTGTCAATTTCTTGAGGTGGCCTGTTCTCTTTGAACTTTCATCTAGAAGATGCAGCTCTTTTCTGTATATTGATAATGGCAGAGGATGTGTGAAATTCTCACTTTTCTCTTTTGATGAGTGGAGGCTAGCAGTAGAAGAAAAGAATGGAAATGTAAGCCATGTTCTTGCATCCACATCCTTTGTCTTTGTCATGAAACATGGCATTGGGGTTTCATACATGGACATAACTAGTAAGGCAAACGGGTTTGGAACAACATTTGAGTTATTGATGTTCTTCAGTTTTGTCAGGGAATGAGCAAATTAGTTTTTTCCTTTCTCTAGTCAATAAAAGCAGCATTCCAGGCCAAGCCTCCAAGATAATTAATGCTTTGACGTACCACACCATTAGACACACTTTACACTATGAGGAAACTGAGCAAAATTGTATGTCCAGACATTAAGCTGTATCCAGTGTGCACTGCTCAGAGTGTCTGTTTGTGATAATAGTAAAGGTGGAAATGGAAAGCTGCTGGGACATGTGTCCTTTGTGTCCTGTTCAGCCCTCTTCACTTGCTCCCTACTTCAATGAGACACTCCTGCTGACAACTCATTTTTTTTAAATTGAATTCTATTTAAATATTTGAGATTGTGTAGGTCTAAAACGAAACCATCCATACATAATAGCAAAACAGCACAAAAAATGAAACAATTAAAGGTGTTATGTGTTGAAAAAAACTGAAGGAAGACTTAATACAGCTATATTAGTTTTCAAGGAATTCTGTAAAAACAGGTTTAGCAGCTGTGACCTATGACGTAGTGAGCGTGACTTTTCTTAATGGGGATGTTTGTCTTGAAGGAGTCATGCAGCCATTGAGAGGATCTTTCTTTGGATTTGTACACGTCGCCTGACGTTCAGCCACTTTCACCGGTTATTACAGTTTTGGATGCATTACATGTGCTTAAATGGTGCTAATAAAGTAAGATTCCTAACAATTAGAGCAGAATAAAGAACACTGGAGACAAATACAAAAAACGGTCAGTGTGAATGAAAAAACAGGTTTAATGGTAAACTGAAAGCAACAAAAGACATAAAATTGAGAGATTTTTTTGGTGAAAAGAAATTCTCCTTAAGATTGATTAATCAATCAAACAACCATTCTATCTTCTTATACAGCTTTTATCTTTTATAAAGATTACAATAGCTCTGATCTCACAATAATTTGCAGAAAGCGAAATGGTCAAGCAATAAAATATTAGGTGAAGGCAGCAAAAAAAGAATAGGATAAAAGAAAACAAGATATTGTTCAAACAGGCAGCGTTTGATTGGAACAGTGAATATCTAAAGCTAAAGTGTTGTTTGTTTCGCTGGCATCAAAATATCAATCTTTGTGAAATGTTTGCATAAATGTCCTCTGTGTCCCATGAGCACTACCGTGGCCTGTAGACACAGGTTGGATGCTCCTGAAAATGTCACAGCACACTTAAGCTTCGATATTGCAAACCACCCAGCAACCTTTTTTCTTTTTATTTAGTATGTGTTCACTCTTCTGTTGTCTCTTGTTCCCGGCTAGTTTCCTCTGAGCTTTCTGCTCCTCTACACAGTGTTATTTTGTTCACAGCATCCCAGCAACAATACCTCTGGATTTGCCGAAGCTCTCTGCGGAAAGATTTGCGGAAAACATAGTAGATAAAAGGGTTGTACACCGTTGAGCCTTTTGCAAACAGGCAGGGTAGCAAACTGATAATGGGTGCCACGCTGTCTTTGCCATCAGAGTGAAACATGGTCCAGAGACTGATGAACACATAAGGGGCCCAGGAAACAATAAAGCCGGCACTGATTAGGATGCCCATCTGAAACACACAAGAACAACTGAAAGCAGTTAAAGAAATATTACCTCCAAAAAATTAACATTTGCTTAAAAATGTGCATGTAAGATATACAGTCGATAACTTATTTTATGAATCTGAACAGAATAAAAATAGGTACTGTCAAAACGAAAGACCAAAAGCTGATTAAAAAAAACATCATCCACAAGTAATCCATTCCAAACCACTCCAGTGCAATTAATGTCTTGTGAAGTGAAAAGCTGACTTGTAAAATATGAGTCCTCTATTCACAGCGTTGCTGTTGTCTGGATGACTAGTGGATTATTATATTTTTTATCAGAAGTTCTCATTCTGAAGGCACCCATTCCACTGGTGAACAAGTGATATAATGCTCCCTCTCTCAAAATTGGGCATGAGTACACTTTCAGCAAATTTTCACTTTGGATGAACTGTTCCTTTAAAAGTGATTCATGTTGGACATGCTATGCTATTGTAGTCTCGGGGAAAGAGCACTAATACATTAATTTTGAGTGATGGCCCTACATGTACCATTTAATCATTAAGTCTTATGAACAACATGGGCTGCGCTTAAATATCAGAGCTGGCAGCAAACAAAGATAGGCACACAGGTTCAGGGAAAAGATAGCAGGAAAAAGAATACCCAATTACAATTTTGCTATTAGCTCCAGGGAGAAAGCCCTGATGAAACACTATTAAGCTTTAGATGCAGGTGCCTGAAAAAAAGACAAGGCTATTTCTTGGAAATCTTTTACATCCATTAGTGACCTTTAAGGACTGGATAGAACTTGACCTTTACCCGCTTTACTCACTTCTACATTCTTGGTACTAAACAGCAAAACAAGTCATTTTAGATTTTACAATTTCAGATTGGAAATCAGCTGAGCAAAAAAAAGGGGTGTGACTCATCATCTGTCACTGTAGCAGTTATAATGGAAGTCAGTGGGTACCAAACATTCCAAAGCTCTGAGAGTAAAACAAAACATACATACAATCTCTGGCTGTCATGAACTGATTCACAACACCTGACGCGTGATGCATCAACTCACTCTGGCACATGGATATATACACATAGATATAGAAGTTGATCCTTGCGCATGGTGGCCCATAGAAACAGTCACTAACAAGACATCTACATCTGTATGTATCTATGTGCCAGAGCATGTTGACACGTCACGCGCCAGATGTTGTGAATGAGCTGAGGACAGTCTTAGATTGTGGTATATAAGAGGTAAACAATTACTGTTCAGTATTTTGCACAGACCAATCGTTTCATGTCTTAATACATCAGTGTATCTCCACGAGCCACAGGGTATAATTTGGTTTCGTCTGTATGTTTTTTGATGCACATTGACTTCCTTTATATGACTGACAGACCGCAACGGATTGAGTTAAAAGTCTTAGTTTGTGTTCAACTGAAGAAAGAAACAAAGTCACCTACATCTTGGGTGCCCTGGGGGCAGAGGTGAACCAAGGTGAAGTGGGGGGCCCAGGCAAAATGAATAGATGAGGCACTTCTAAAAGATTATTTCGTTAATATATCTTTGTTGCCTAAATATAGTTTATTTTGTTTAACAAAGTGCATACTCTTTGACAAAATGTTAATCTAAACTCTTAAAGATACAGAACAATCTTTTTATTTACAGTAATGGATTGTCTCCTTAAATGCTGTCACTATGTTGCAGTTTCAAGGTGGATGGTACTAAAAATATACAGTAAACACATTTAGTCAAAAAAACTTCAAAGAGAACATATATACATAAATAATAAAAGTGTCTACTAAATGAATAAATGTAAATTCTAATGAAAGAATTATAGTATGTACATGAAAACTGTAGAAACACTGGACCTAACTATGGGGCACCATTGTGCAGCAGCAACTTTGACAACAAAAAAAGGAAACTCAAGGTTGATTGAAGTAAATGTGTGCAAATTTAGTGCCCCATTCCTATATTTGCCTGAGGCCCCAAATTCACTAAATCCGCCCCTGCATGTTGTTTAACACTTAAAGGACAAGTTTGCTTATTTTCATCCATCTTTGAAATGTCTTTCTCCATTTTACCTACACCCAGATGTCCCTGGTTTTCTTCCAGCAAAAGTCCATCATATAATGCTAAACACTTTTGATTGCCTTGACATTTCACATTGTCAGGTGGACTTGATGACAATAACCTGAGAGGATATGGGTACAGTTAACATGGAGAAAACAAATGGTCATTTACATACACTACAATACGTAATAATTTAAAAAGAAAGGCCTCCTGTAGTAAACCCATTCATTCTTGTAAGATAAATATATGTATTCAAAATGTAATAAACACTTTTTTTGCACTTTCGTAAGTCGTGTAAGACGTACTGCATTGCGTGATTAGTGTCAAGCACGGAGAGAGAACAAAACAAAACGCTTGTCATGAATTAAAAGTCCAAACCGATTATTTCTAAAAGAAAATGTTGGAGGATTTCTATATTAGTAAGGAGGAGACTGGTTCCCTGTCGACACTTCATTCGTATTGCATCTGCTAAGACGCTATGGGAAAAACTCATTTTTTTTCCCCCTAGCTGAAGCCTATTTAACATACAGTGAAACTGCACAGCCATTGGTTGTGCAGTGGTAATTTTTCAAAACCAATCTGCTTGCTGCCGTGTTGCGCCAACCAATGACTGGCTCCTGCCGAAGCTCGTCTGAGGGGGGCGGGGCCGTCTATATATAGCGGCTGAACCGCCACAGGACTTCAGATTTTTTTCTCCTTCAACGACATGCATCTTTGCTGTCCCTGACTCAAGCCTTACACCATTCAATACGCCACTGCAGCTGAACGATTCCCCTGCTGCCATCCAGCATCTAAAAATTTCTACTAAAAGCTTGAAGACGCCCTTGCAGCTGGATAGTTCCCCTGCCGGCATCCGGCAAAAAAGAAAGTATTTTAACTGGTAAGATCTAAAACTCTGTACCTCGCAAAGTTCCGAGTATAATACAAACGATAGCTGCAATAAATGGGTCTGTAAAAAAGCACCCATGCAGCGCACTGTTTTAGCTCTCTGAGGAAAAAAGGCGCGAACGGATAGGCTGCTTCACAGTCTAGTTACGCTCGCTCGTTGACTCTCTCACGCTCTCATGTTGAAAAACTGAGTATGCTTGAGTGAATTATGCCGACACAATCAACCTCCTCAGTGTGTGTTTCATGTGAGGATTAGTGCATAGAGTTGTCAAAGACAACTCCTCATTGTTTGTGCAGGCATCGTGTGGGCAGTTTTCAGTACGGAGATGTCAGTCAGCCCCTGCTTGAGTTCACGGCTGAGCGATATTCATGCGGCGAGGCTTGCTGAGACCACTATAAGAGCAGCTTGATCTTATGCGTTTGCGCCCCCTCCCCCCGTCTTCTCTGTCTGCGTCAGTGCTTTGATCTGCCTGTGCAATTCAGATTGTTCAAATGCAAGGACAGTGCAATAATATTATAAAATTAAGTAATAGAAATATAAAAAGATAAAAAAAAATATAAAATAAAGATATATATATATATATATATATATATATATATATATATTTAAAAATACAAAATAAAATAAATAGTTGTATAAGGAATGTGCAAGAGAATGTGCAAATGTTGTACATGGTATAAATTAAACTATTCATAAATATATTGCTGCTATTTTATTTATGGTGAATTTACAGAGTCTTGAGAGTGTAAGAAAAATGATGAGGACGTCGAAGATCTTGATGAAGATGTTTATTGCAGCATAGCAGTAACAAAGCACATGTGGTACTTTGGGTTCAGCGGAGTGAGAATGAACCCCGAGCCTTCTCAGCTTGAACATTTTATACTGTTTTACGCTCATATCCTTGCTAGACATGTAAATGAAGTTTCGTCTTGAATGTAGATTGGAAGAACAAAGCGGGCAATACCCCTTTGTTCACATGTATATGATGAACCCACCAAATGTTACATTGAGGGGATTTATTCATGCACCCTATGGGTTAACAGATGATTCTTGATGGTCTACTGCCGTTCCCACATTCTAAGTGTGAAGTGACACCCTGAAGAGAATCTTTACATCTTACTGAGATTGGGAAGAATGATCTCTATGATAATTAAGCTTGTAGTGAAAGGAGAGTATTCTAACTAGTGAAGGTTTTGGGTCGAAGCAGACTAATAATTTCTTACAAGAGTTAATACACAGGGTTAGAGTTTAGGAGCCTGATGGCCTGGGTGAAGAAGCTCCTCCTAAGTCTCTTAGTTTTTGCCATCAGGTTATGGAAGCGCTTGCCAGATTGAAGCAGAGTGAATAGGCAATTACCAGGGTGATTAGAGTCTTTGAAGATTTTAATAGCGCTATTTTTGCAGCGTTTGAGGTAAATGACCTGCAGAGAGGGGTGAGCAGTCCCTGAGATGCGCTCAGCTAATCGCACAACTCTCTTAAGTGCCTTGCAGTCCTGAATGGAGCTGTTTCTGCACCACACTGAGAAGCACTGAGTAAGTACACTTTCTATGGTCTATCGTCAGAGAGCATAGCACAATTCCCAGTCAGAAGAGCCTCGTTGTATGCGGTAGTGTGTGTGTGTTAAACGCAGCATGGATTGTTTTGTCCACCTACGGTTTCTGATTGGAGAATGTCCTTATTGTTATTTTTTTAGCTTGTGTATAAAGCTCAACGCTACATCCGTAAACTCGCTGACGCCCGGAACATGTCCCAGTCGACGTCATCAAGAGCCGCCTGCAGCGTAATCTCTGTGTGGGAGGACCAGCGCATCACTACTCTCTCCATCGGAGGATCTTGAACGAGCCTTTGTTAATATTCCGGTGTAAGGAAGATGGCGGCATGGTCCGATTTGCCAAAAGCCGGTAGTGAGCGGGCTTTGTAGGCATTCTTGAATGGAGTGTAGCAATGATCCAGTGTGTTCGGTCCTCTAGTTGGACAAGATACATGTTGATAAAAGTTTGGCATGACCTGCCTGAGGTTAGCTTTGTTAAAGTCCCCCGCGATGATGCAGGCAGCGTCAGGATGTTTGTTACTGTAGCCGCTAAGCACATCATGAAGCTTAGACAAAGCCAAGTCGGTGTCCAAGTTGGTGTGGCGGTTTCAAATGTCCAAAAGTGTTTCCTTGTTATAGGCGATCAATGAAATCGTGAGATGGGTAAAAAGAGAAGGTAAAATTAAGTAAAAAAGTAAATAAAAGCACAATCTTAGAGGAGCGACCTGGACGGCGTCCGAACACAGCGGCGCCATCTTGACGGTGCTTTTCTTGAGTGGTGTTTGATCTTTATTCTGATTAAAAGGAATTTCATGTTTCACTGACTCACACCGCCTTCAGCTTCAGCAACCAATGCAGAGAGATTTTTTTGCAGAGAATGCAAAAGATGGCTGGAAAAGTCTAGCCACGGCCGGAACACCCCACAAGCTGCTCCATTTCTGTCCTCTACCTCATAATGCTTCGGGTATGACACACAGTATAATAGCTGCAAACACTGGGTCCATAAAAGCGCCCATGCAGCGTGCTGTGATAGCGCACACACAAACTCACAAAAGAGCAGTTCCTCTCAAAAGCATACACGCGAGTTGCTAAACAGTGACAAAGCGCTCAATATAATAATATAATAATATTATATATAATAATAAACCCTTCCCTTCGGCAGAATGCCTGGCAAGCCATTCCCAGGGCTTCAAATTGGGTTATGGGGATAATAAAAAGATGGTTACACCCTTCAGTTTGCAGGGCGACCATTTTATTACACGGTCCAACCCTTTGGTCTCTCCTTGGCCCCACAAGCTTTTACAAAGTGTATGGACATAGCGCTTTCCACTCTGAGACAGATGGGAATCTGTGTTCTGAATTATCTCGACGACTGGCTCGTTCTAGGAAGTAACTTATTCGTTTTCCTTTGCTTTAAGTAAGGAAACATTGTTTCCTTTGCTCCTATATTTCTCAGAGAATTGAAGTGTGTTTTGAGCACTTTTCCAATAGGATTTACCATCCCACACACCAATAGAATCCAACACATACGGGTAGACACCATTATACTTCATACCATTATAACCATTAAATCCATTACATTTTCTATTGTGTTTTGGGCAGGGTTGTATTGTTTTTTTGTTTTGTTTTTTTCAACAGGGTATACAACAATTTGGTCTTAACCAACACAAGCAAACACAATATACAAAAAAAGAAACAATTTGTGCTGTTAAATTATTCTGTTGAGGGATTTGTGAAAATATAAGGTAAATAAACACTTTATTACTACAATAAAATGTTTACATACAAATGTTTGTACAAAATTTAGATTTTTTATTATTATTATTGGGTGAAGGGGGGATGCTTGGTCAGATTGGAGCTTGCCTATTTTCAGAAATGTGCAATGTTGGATAACCCTTACCAGGGTGACTTTCCTCTCAATGGCCCCAGAGTTGGGCAGGCTATCATTGATCTGGATAGACTGATAGGCCTTGTGGAGCTTCCAGGCGATTCCAGTGTAGGAGAACAGGATGACCACACATGGGATCAGGGTGCACAGGATGGTCAAAGCCATAATGAACGAAGAGCCATTTAAGGAGTGCTGGTACCCGGCCCAGTCCACAGAGCAGGCCAAACCGTAGGGTTCCGGCCCATATCCTCCCCATCCCAGAAGAGGAAACACTGCCCAGAGCAGTGAATACAGCCAGATCACACAGATCAATATACTAATAGTTTTTCTTTGAAACTTGCTCCCTGGAACAGATAAACAAGAAAAAGTTTGATGCTGTTTGTCATAATTAAACGCTCATTCTTTTAGTTTTTAGTCTAGTCATGCTTATTCTTAAGACTCTTAAGTCTTCCATCCTACTGCCAATAACCTATTTTTTCTTCATGTAGAATTTCTTTGTAAATGGTACGGAGCCCACAGCGTCACCAGCAGGAGAAAAAAACAATCCGTGGTGACGGATTTGCATTTCGTTCCCTCAGTTTATAAACCGTACCCACAAATTCTTAAACCGTTCCTTCGGTTTAACAAATCGTGCCCAATGAATTAATAAATAGTACACACGAATTTCCAATCATGTGCTCAAATTTTGTAAACCGAACGTTCGGTTTTTGAATCCGTACCCACAGATTCCTGCCATTTGTGATGATTCTGCTTTCTTGATTGATATAGAAACATTCAAACATTCACCTCTCTCTTCTGATTTGGATATTATAACTGTGATTGCATTGTATGTCATTTATGTTGATTTTCAAATGTTTTTTTTTTTTTTTCCTACATCAATTTACTGTATAAATATGGCACATTTTGTAGAGAAGACCTGGGGTAGCTGATCTTTTCACAGTGATGTTTTCAGAAAGTTCAGATTCAAACTTTTAAATCTTACACAAAGCTTTTTATTGAAAAGAAAAAATTTGGTTAATTAAACACACAATCACCTTTGTATCCCAAAACCTAATGTTCTTAGATGGAGCAACAATTCAATGAATTTAAGCAATGAAGTAATGACTAGTTGAACATTTTGAGATGCTTTTAACTTAGGACTTAATGGAATCAGCATGGTACCTGATTTTGGAGGGTTTCCTGTCACCAGATATCTCACTAACCCCATGACTGCCAGGGTCATGATGCTGGCTACGCTGAAGATCATACCCATTAGGCCATAGTACAGACAGGAAGGGTCACCTCCAATCCAGGCATGGTTGAATGCAGAGGCGATTGAGAGCGGGTACATGCTGAGAGCCATGCCAATGTCAGTCACGGCCAGATTGACCGTGAGGAGCTCAGGAGCTTTGAGAATGCTGTGACGCCAGACAGCTGTTACAAGGACGGCTGCATTGCCCAGGATGGAAAGAATGGCTGGAAAGAAAAAAAAAGTGATAAAGAAAAAGAAATCGAATTCCTGATGATGACATTGCACATAAATAAATAAATAACAAGATTGTATTTCATTTAAGAGACCTATTTTTTCACCTGTGTACTGTATGATAATATAACTTATTAAAGGAACACACACACACACACACACGCACACACATATATATATATATATTTAGGCCTTTTTTCCTTACTTTGAATTGAACTAAATTATTTTGTTTTATGTTATTATAGCTTATTATGTTATGCTCATATACAATTATTGTTAAAATATTAATTAAAAACAAGAGGGCGAATTATTTGTAATCATTATTTTATCTCCATACACCCATGTTAAACATAGTTTATATACGTTTAAACGCAGGGCTTTTCTCGAACAGCGTGCCTGTGCTGACGTTAAGAAGCGCGTACATTACACAGGCCTTGTGAATGTAAATTATCACAAGGATCATCGGTCAAAATGATGTCCATGGTGCATGTACAATAGGAAGTATATTCAAAAGTATTATGTTGGTAACTTGTTAGGGAAACAAATAAGCAACTCCTCTCTAAAGAGAACTCTTAAGTGCATATTTAATCCAAAGCGTTTTTATAATGATAGCTTGCTACATATATAGCTGAAGTAGTTCATTTTATAGTTTTAAAGACAACTTATTTTAGTTTGACACACAGCGTTGCTTTACAAGGTTGTGGTAATTTCATATAAACGACAGTTTTATGTTTCATCTTGGATTTTCGGAGTTTGTTTACATTCCATAAAGAGCATCATAAGGTAAGCGCCTGCTTGCTTAATCTGTTTTTCAACCCTCATGAATTCAATTATTTAGCTCATACACTCCATTACTTGTTGAAATACCTATAAAATGCAGTTTTACACTTGCCAAAAAGTTATTACATACTGTTCGTATTGAGTGAACAGTTTTTTCTGCCTCAAAATGACTTGATTTTATTCACGGTTGTTATTTGGTTGTTATATCAATATTTGATACATCTCATTCAGTCTTTTTTACCTATTGAAATACCTTTACATGGCCTATAATTATATAGGCCTATTTTATGTAAAGATTACGGCCTATAAAGCCAATCCCCATTCCTGCACCACGTAAAAACACACTGAGAGAGCAACCAGCGCCAAGACCCCGGAAGCGTTTGCCTGGGATGCCAGATCAGAGTGAATCTCCCACTGACTGCCCTTTGCCCAATTCAGGCTCTGTTAAAGAAGCTAAGCCTGAGTGTCTCATCCCGTTCAAACAGTAGATGAATGCGTTCAATTGTGGCCGTGTCATCAGGGACTTCACTGAGGTCTGGATCTGTTCTTCTCCCAACCTAAGTTGTTTCTGAAGGACAATGCGCCACCTGTTGCTTTCAGCTGCAACATCTTTCCAGTTCTCCAAATTGATGTTGAGCACTTTCATATCACGCTTGTAGACATATAATGCAGCTGGGGGTGGCCAACAGATCTCTTGCCAGAGGTTAATTCGCCATACAGGATGTCCTTTGGGATACGGCCATCTTTCATTTAGCACTCATGGCCAAGCCAGCTCATCCTGGGTTGTCTAAGCAGTGGGTACATGGTGGGAAGACCTTTGTTCCAGAAATCAAGGTTAATTTACCATCTGCTAAACCGTCTAGGAGTAAGTTCATTCAGAATATGTTCCTGGTTAACATCCAAGACATTTTTGTTTTCTTTGTGCAAAAAAAGGTTGAGCCACTGATGTCAAATGGACTGTTTTACTGATGTTGTTACTATGTTTCTGTACCTGGGAACATTTCAGTTGTGTTGCAGTCTATGGAGGGTCAGATAGCTCTCAGATTTCATCAATATGCATTCTGAAGATGAACGAAGGTCTTACAGGTTTGGAACTACATATGGGTGAGTAATTAATGGCAAAATATTAATTTTGGGGTGTTTGAAGGTGCTGTTGAAATAATGTATACTTGCATGAATACATATTTTGTAAACTCGAAAGATCCCGACCTTTGTTTTGACCTATATTGTTTGTTCAATAAGCAAAATAGATCACATGGCTATATGTGGTACAGTCTCAGTTTGGCCAATCCATTTCTTGTTTTTTAGCCTAAACAGTATGTGCATATATATTTTTTTCAAAGCTTTTTTGTTTATCTCAGTAAGCTGAAGAAACTGAAATACTCTAAATGTCACCAAGCAATCATTATGACTCTTCAACTGAAAAAATATATTCTGCATCATCTGTTTGTCATGAAAATCCACTAGAGATCAATTTAGCAGAACAGCAGCATGTCATGTCAATCTAGCCAGCAGCAGTAGAAAGCAGGCAAGAGATCTGACTGATTCTTTTGTGCGGTCAACAGTGTTCTTGGAAATATTTTTAAGAAAAACAAGAGTGGGCTTTTGAGAGATGAAATCTGTACAGTAATATTACATTTTTGTGATTGTCGCCAAGGGGAGGCACTGGGGGGCAAACGACTCAACGTTGCATCGCAAGCGGGCCCATGGCGACAAAGTTACTATATTATTATATATATAGAAATATTAACAATAAAATATTTTCTACGCCTGTGCTTAATGTGATAGGACACCTTTGTGACTTTGAGAAGAAGTGATTCCATACATTCACAAAAAAAATCTGTTTTAAGTAATTGCAGAAATGGCTCAAAAAGTAAGAAAATATTATTTTTATTTCTGAACTGAAGAGAAAGATTTTTCTTTTTCATTTCAAAAGATCCTTTTAATAATTTAGCACAACCATTTATGATGATTCATATACTATATGTAAGATATGGTACTTCAGCACTTGAAAAAGACATAGGCATAATGGTTTTATAGGCTGTTTGCATATTATGTAACCCAGGTTCATTGGAAATATGTGCATTTCTGCAAAACTATGTGTTGCTTATTGCACATTATCCAACACTTTGAAAGTGAAATGTCCAGTGAATGGCATAGACAGTTCTAAATGAGTGTGAATCTGGCATTGATTTGTTGTATCATGGAAGTTCTGTCTGTTTGTATCCTTAATTTTGTGAGCTAGTTATGCCAGCAATTAATAGCTTATCTTTGTTCTAATTACATTTCCAATTAAAATATGATCAACACATGGCTGTGTGACAAAGTCAGCCTTAGGAGACTGTGCTTTATCTGAAATTTGTTTGAAGCAGGCCTTTCCATATTAGCACATTTAATGTCACGTTACTGGCATTTTAATTATGTCAACATTTGTCAACCTTATGACGGTGTTAATACAGATTCTCAGAAAAGCAAATGCACTCTGACACAAATATGTCATTTCACTGCTCTTGCATTAATAGCAGAGAATTTTTAGAAAAATAATTACAGCATGTTTTTCTGCACTGTTTATTCATACGGTCTCTATTGTGAGGTGTTAAAAATTAATTAAGCCAAAGAAGAATATTGCTTTATATTTAGTTTAATCTCACTCTAATCAGACAAAGCGCCTGACGTGGCAGGCTGGTGTTAATTTAGTGTACTGAGCTGTTAAACTGTTTACATAACTGGTTCAAAAGATAAGATTCTGTACATTAAGTTCTGCACATTTACTTGCACTCTTACAACAGTATATGGGAACTAGACAGAAATGGGGCATATTTGTCAGGTATTTGTCAGATATAGTGCATTCTTTGATTTGCTCACGTGAGATGTCTCTGAAAGCATTACAAGTGATTTCCTTTGCACAGCTCAGTGGAGCACAAACACATTCTATCGAGCACATCAGGTGGGCACTTTCAGGAAAAGCTGGTCTGGCCTGTACTCCACACACACTGGCAGTGTCTGAAAGCTGAAAAAAGCTACCTTGATTTTCAAAGCAAAAGTCTAATACTTCTTCATTTTTATGCAATGCATAACCTGAGATAAATATTTAAACATACATCTGTCAGAATTATGGACTTTTTTGTGTGTGTATTTGTTTTTGCTCCCCATTTGTTTCTGTCTCCTGTTGATTGTGTCTTTATAAACCCCTGTTCTTTCAGTTCTTGTTTGCCAGGTCTATGCCGTCATATGTCTCCAGCCGTCTCCTGTGTGAGTAACTCCATGTTTGGATATACTAAAAGACCATTTTGTTTTTTCCTTGTCTCAAGCATTCCTTGCCAACACAAGTGTGACAATATCCATAGTAATTAATATTTCTAGATTCATAGAGTTATACTTGCATTCAGTAGATCTCTTTAGTGGTGCTATATAGTAAAAAGTAATTACAATAAACTAAACTAGATAAAGCTTACAGTTTTTCTCGGTCGCTTTGGTGCGTTTCTCAGATCAGAATTAAAATTCTCATAACTATTAGTTCAACCTCCACAACATTTAATCATTTGCGCACATCATAGTAGCAATTTCTCCTTTCTCTGAACAAACTGCAAATGATTTTGGACATGTATCAGTTGCTTTCATAC
>JAUMHI010000065.1:18477305-18497254 GCA_032359435.1 Enteromius unitaeniatus
TACAAACAACATCCCAAACAAATTAAGAGTAACAATTTAATTGATGTTCAAAAAATTAAAGCTGTTTATAATACAGATGTAAGGAATCGCGGGAGTCGGCAGGATCCATATGCAATGCTTTAATGTAATAATCGTAGTCAGACAGGCAGAAGGTCGTAAATCCAGATAACAGGTTTATACAGAGCAAAGACAAATCGTAGTCAGGGGCAGGCGACAGAGAATCAGAAAACAAACACAAACAGGAAATCAAACACGGGAATCAATACAAGGGTAGTAAACGCTCGGTAATGATAGCCGGGGCAAATCGAGACTTCACGACTGGTTAGGGTGAAAGTCCAAGCTTAAATACCCTAGGAAAGGGGCGGAATGGCGCGAAAACGCTGAGGTCCGTGGGTGAAAAGGGTCCGGGTAGGAACTAATACTCGGGGGCGAAGGTTCCCGCTGCAAAGCCCTCCCAGTCAATAAGGTACTGGAGGAGGCGCCCCCGACGCCGTGAATTCAGGATCTCCCGAACCTGGTAGATGTCCTCGTTGTTTTGTAGAAGGGAAGGGCTTCTGGCAATGCGTCCTCGTCCTGGTCCCCCTCTCCGTCGGGAGCAGCAGTGCCCTTGAGCAGAGAAACATGAAAGGTGGGTGAGATGCGATAATTGGCTGGTAATTCGAGACGGTATGAGACAGGAGTGATCTGTCTTAGTATTTTGAAGGCACCCACGTACCTCGGACTTAGTTTTCTGCACGGGAGGTGCAGGCGAAGATCCCGGGCTGACAGCCACACCCATTGACCAGGCTCATAGGCAGGCTGAGGTCTGCGGCGGCGATCGGGAGATTCCAGACCCGGGAGGTAAACTGGGGGCCTCTGTCGGAGACGATGTCTTCGGGCAAGCCGTAATAGCGGAAGACAAGTTTCCAGTATGGCCTGGGCAGTCTCCCAGGCGGAGGGAACCTTGGGCAGGGGGATAAGACGGCAGGCCTTGGAGAACCGGTCGACCACAGTGAGGATGGCGGTGTGGTGATTGGATGGGGGTAGGTCGGTGACGAAGTCAACCACAATGTGAGACCAGGGCCTCTGGGGTATAGGCAAGGGCTGGAGCAGGCCGGCGGGGCGTTGTCTGGAGGATTTCGTCATCTGACAGACGGCGCAGCGGCTGATGAAGTCGTGCACATCCTTGGAGGTAGATGCCCACTAGAATTTGTTGTGGACCAGCTCTAGAGTCGCCAGAACTCCAGGGTGACCCACGCTGGGGCCGTCGTGGATGAGATGGAGGACTCGTTCACGGAGTGCGGTGGGGACATACACTTTGTCTTGAGGGCACTCGGGAGGAGAGGGTTCCGTGACCTGGGCCTCCTGGATCTCTTGCATAACGTCCCATCTCACCGGAGCCAGCACCAAGGCAGGTGAGATGATGTTCTCGGGGTCGGCCGATTGCGTGGGTTGTTCATGCTGCCGAGAGAGATCTTGCCTTGCCATTCTTGGTCCTGGGCCGGTACGTGATGTGAAAAACAACGACCAGCGTGCCTGCCTTGCATTCAATCTTTTGGCCGTAGGGAGGTACTCCAAGTTGCGGTGGTCGGTGAAGACAATGAAAGGCTCTCGGGCTCCCTCCAGCCAATGGCGCCACTCCTCGAGGGCTGTCTTCATGGCAAGGAGTTCTCGGTCCCCCACGTCATAATTCCTTTCTGCCGAGGTGAGTTTGCGTGAGAAATAGGCGCAGGGGTAGAGTTTCTCAGGGTTTCCCTGGCGCTGAGATAGGACTGCGCCTACTCCGGTGCTGGAAGCGTCCACCTCGACGAGGAACTGGCGTGTGGGGTCTGGGTGCCGAAGAATGGGTGCCGTGGTGAACCTTTTCTTTAGGGCGTGGAAGGCGGCCTCACTCTCTGTGTCCCAGGGCAGTCTCTTGGTGGACCTCTTTGTCATAGCGGTCAGGGGAGCCATGACCTGGCTGAATCCCCTGATGAAGCGGCGATAAAAGTTCACGGAGCATGGCTCGGACGTGGCTGACATGAGCTGAGAAAGTCTCTGAGTATATCAAGATGTCGTCAATATAGACGATGACGTACTGGTGGAGCATGTCCCGGAATATATCATTGACCAGCGCATGGAAGACGGAGGGGCTGTTCGACAGTCCAAATGGCATGACCAGGTATTCATAATGGCCGGTGGTCGTGGAGAAGGCGGTCTTCCACTCGTCCCCCTCTCTGATTCGGGCCAGATTGTATGCGCTCCGAAGATCCAGCTTCGTGAAGAAGCGTGCTGACCTGAGCTGCTCCAGAGCGGAGGGTACCAGGGGCAGTGGGTACCGATACTTTACAGTCTGGTCGTTAAGGGCCCGGTAGTCGATACACGGTCTGAGTCCACCATCACCACCTGTACTTTTCGGGCAGCGCTAAGCGCGTGGAGCCGGGGGCTGGGGTGCTGGCGGCGGCCAGGGGAGCAGGCGCGGCTGGCCGATCGGCGGGACTGCGCTGAGCCGTGGTCGCGGCGGTGAGGGCCTGAATCGAGCTCACCAGTTCCGCGGTGAGGGATGTGAGCTTCTCCAGCTGTTGACGGTGCGTGAGAAGCTCTGAGGCTTGGCGGCTCACCTCATCGATGACTTGGCACATCGCTGGATCCGGTGATGGCGAAGTCTGCTGTAAGGAATCGCGGGAGTCTGTAGGATCCATATGCAATGCTTTATTGTAATAATCGTAGTCAGACAGGCAGTAGGTCGTAAATCCAGATAACAGGTGTATACAGGGCAAAGACAAATCGTAGTCAGGGGACAGGCAGGAAATCAGGGCAGGCGGCAGAGAATCAGAAATCAAACACAAACAGGAAATCAAACACGGGAATCAATACAAGGGTAGTAAACGCTCGGAAACAATAGCCGGGGCAAATCGAGACTTCGCGACTGGTTAGGGCGAAAGTCCAAGCTTAAATACTCTTGGAAAGGGGCGGAATGGCGCGAAAACGCAGAGGTCCGTGGGTGAATAGGGTCCGGGTGGGAACTAATACTCGGGCGAAGGTTCCCGCTGCTGTCCGCTGGAGAGGGCCACAGAGGCGCGATCCGTAATAAATGTAGACATTTGCTTTGTAATGCATTTAATGATTTAAAATATATATTTTTTCTTATTTTAAACCTATCTTAGCTCTTTTAATGAAAGCACATTTTCGAGGTTGTGAGTCATGGACATATACTGTACTCTGTACTGGACCGGCTTTAAGTGCATGCATGAATAACTTTGCTTCATAAAGATGTTTTTCTCTGGCTCTGCATAACATTGAATAAGAGCATAAATTTGCGGTGTGTCCCAATTAACCTTGCTTACTATGCCTCTGTAGAGAACAACTGCACACAATGTCATAATAACTAACTTTAACGTACCTCTCTGTTGCTTAGTTACGCATGCATCACATTTTTTCAGTATTCAGACCGCACCATGTGAATGGTTACTAGGCCTTTAATTGTGAATGGATCTGCATTTGAATTTTCACCAGAATTTAAATCCTGGACCCTCATTTAAAGGTACTATGATTTTGGAATCACTAATTCTAAATTAGTTAATTAAAGTTAATTAAAGAACTAATAAGGACAGCTCCAAATTGGGATGCAGCGTTGTACAGTATTTCTCAAAAGCCCTTCACTTACCCAGCATGCAAAGCTGTAAACAAACCTCATCTGTTTAAGGATTCACTTTTATTGTTCTTGAGCATAAAGTGTTTTTTTCAGCAGCTCCAGTTGATTGATTAGATTGGTCTTTTAAACCACTATACAATTTTCTATCACCTGCGATCAATTGAACTAACATTCCCAGAGGCTTTTGGGTTTTGTTTGTAGATGCATTAGTGACTAGGTTTCACACAATGCTGAAATGGATTAACCAATGCTAAACAGATTCTAGGAAATTACAGAGTGGTCTAATGGCAGCTATGGATGTTTGGATCTTAAGTACTGTTTTACTTCAAAGGCTGTCAGCTTTAGACCTAGTTAGATTTTGAGCACATAAAAGTAGATTCTTGAAGTGTTTATTCATCGTAAAATGATAGATAATCAGTAGTCTCATATTGATCAAAATTTTAAAGCAATTAAGAAGTCTCTCTTCAAATAATAAATGTTTCTTAAGCAGCAAATCAGCATATTAGAATGGTTTCTGAAGGGGCATGTGACACCGTAGACTGGTGGAATGATGCTAAAAAAAATTGTTTCTACGGTGGCCGAGAGACATGCAAACAGAAAAAAACGAAAACACATTAAGAAAACATCTTCATCAGTCTGACACACAAAACACACACGAACACGCTGCAAACACAAAAATGCGCTGAAAATAGCATGGACAACAAAGGAAATGTTTCAAGGGGACCTTAAAAAGTGACAAACCCATCTGAGAGTAACTCTAGTTATTAAAATAATGTTTCACAGTTAAGTGTGTAATTCGTCAGATTAGTCTAATAATATCCAAAAGACTGTATGATCAGGTTGTTAAAATAAACACAAAAAAACTCACCTTTTAGTTCAGCGATAACATCTCTGCTCTGACCAAAAGTCACAGAACAAATAATCAGGTCCCAGATAGGTTCATCACTTTTTGAGGTCCCCCTGAAACATTTCCGTTGTGGTCCGTGCTGTTTGCTGCGCGTTTCTGTGTTTGCAGTTTTTTTTCTGTTTGCATGTTTTCTTAAGTTTGCAGCGCGTTGAGCTCTCTCAGCCACCGTACGTTTCATATAGATTCATATAGAAAACAGTATTTTATATATATAATAATATTTCAGCAAATTTTCTGATAAACAGTAAAACAGACTTTTGACTGGAGGTGCATAAAGTTTTTATCTGATACTCCAGATTTCCTTCAGAAATGCTTCTTAAATTATTTAGATTTTTTCCCCCTTGCAGGCTACTTTCATTTTAAACTAATTACTAATTTAAAAAGACCCAAAAAGTGCATCTTGGACTCATCACACACAGAATACTGAGAGTCATTTAGATAAACCGCACAGTGAAAACATTTCATTATAACATTATCTTATAAACCTGCAAAGTTATTTTTTAATATGCCAGAGTGTGTTAAATGTCTTTGATAATGTGTGTGAGGCCAGGCAGGGCTCAGCTTGTATGAGTCTTGTGCTGTCAGTCCAATTGTTGCGCTATGAAGCATACAGACTGTCAGAGAAGACAGGTGTGCTTTAAGTTTCACATACACTGAGATAGACCCAGAGAGTCACAAACAACAGATTAACTAGACTAAAGTACATATTAAATACAGCTGCACACATGGTAGAGGGGTCATGGTTTGAATGGTTAGCATTCCCCCTACTGGTGGATGCCATTAGTACACAAGCTTTTTCTTTATCATTCATATGTAGCATATTGCAGGAATATTTCATTTTAATATATAGTATAAAGCATTGCTAGTTTCATAAATTATTTCTTCCTCTTCAAATTAGAGAATTCCTTTTGCTGCATGCTTAATGGGGACATGGAGTATTTTGATAATAATGTTGTTCTTTTAATTGAAGCTGTCTATAGATAAAAAACGTAATGTTAACAATTCATCAACCCACAGTCAGGCTCTTACAGTACACAAGAAGCTTTATATTCAAGGCATTGAAAAACAAATGCAAGGTGTTGTTTGGCACAGAGGTAAATAGTGCACTGGAAGCAATTAATTAATAAATAGTAATTTAACATTAAATTAGTATTGTATTATTTTATTTATTTTTTTCAAATAATTAGTTTCATTCCTTCATTTGATATTTTATATAAAAATACTTTACATTTTGAATGTAATATATACCAAGTAATAGTAATTAACAGCATACTGTTGGGTTATGAGTTGGTTGTGGTTTATGGTTAGTTGTATGGAGAGTTTGAAAAAATTTTTTTAATCAATTATTTGCATAATCTACTGTTATTACAAAAGTATGGATACAGCCTCCATCCATTGCTAGTCTTAAATAATTGTTCATGGTGTTTGCTACTCATTCAGAGTATATTTCTGAAAATAATGTGAAGAATGTTGATGTGTCTGTGGTTTGGACTTTTTTAATATTAGTAATTTTAATAAATACTGTACAGCTGAGTCTGAAGAGCAATCACCCTGCTCTCAGCCCATCTTTATCTCAGAGGATACGGTTAATTTCAGGAGACATCTGTTCTTCAGAAGTTTCAGTTGATTAATGCTGTTTTACGTTTATTGCTAACTGATGGAGTTTTGCTGTAAATAACTTTCACGTGGTCTTAAATTCAGCAGGGAGGTTAATGAATAAAGTTTATTTATTTTTTATGAATGATTGAAATGGGGATTTATACACGTATATACAGTATATGTTTTAATTGATATATTTTTGTGTGATTTAAAATTATATTTAACAATGTTTTTTATTTATTTCTTTATTTCATTACTTCACTTTCTGAATTTGACAATTACAACTTTAAAAGCAGTACAATAAAATTACTTCCAAAGTAGTAATTAATACATTTAACTTTTTCCTTTACACATTTTTTTTCAAATGTGAAATCTTTTTCTCAAATGACCTTTAGAGTCTCTACCAAAAGGGAGCAGTATTGCACAATGACTAGATGGAAAAAGTCTAAAATGTGTAAAAACTCACTCTTCCAGGTTAAATATGACAATCCAGTACTGGATCTCTTAGATAGAGAAGAGAGGCTTGACCCTGTGGGTACTGGGTCAAAACAACAACAACAACAAAATAATAGTAAAATCATTCTCTGTAAGATGAATAGTTTAAAACATCATTCTTTGGCACAGGGGGTTTAGTTTTAGAAGCCTGTTTTCATATTTGAAGTGAACGCCAAAGGC
This sequence comes from Enteromius unitaeniatus, assembly GCA_032359435.1. NCBI lineage: Eukaryota > Metazoa > Chordata > Actinopteri > Cypriniformes > Cyprinidae > Enteromius > Enteromius unitaeniatus. The sequence goes on from JAUMHI010000065.1 coordinate 18,484,100, forward strand.
TACTACTCATTCACAGACTGAAGTGGCAGCTCTGGGCAGCTGCTTCAATTACGAACTCGACTGCAAAACTGTCCAGTCATGGAAAACTGAAACCTTCAATCAGCATATGCCTGTGAGTTAATGAAGGGGGAACAGTCCTTTGTCAAAGTTTTTTTAGGAGGAGGCTGAGATTATGCTAAGTCGGTGGCTTAAACCCTTGTTGGTTTTTCCTCCTTGGTGTTTGGGTGGTCCAGCAAAAGTGCCGCTGGCCTCAGTGTCTTGGCACAGGTAGCACAGTCTCTACGACTATGTAATACAACTTACCCCACTAATTGTGGGTATTTGAGCAATTAAATTACAGATGATATGGTTTTTATAAGCTCTTGCCAGGGACAATTATGACTGCTAAGAAGTTTAAAGCTGGAGGAAAATTTTAAATCACAAGCTGACAAGGTCTTATTTTTAAAATTTGTTTAGTTTGTTTAATGTATATGTTTCCAGGCATATCATGCTTCATGTCATAGACGATTTAAAACTGGATAAGGAATAATTTACCACAAAATTCTGTCATCCTTTCATCAGTCTCATTTCACTTTCTTTCCTTCTGTGGAACACAAAATAAGATGTTCTAAAGTAACAATCTCTGCTCATGTGTGTACAGTAAAAACATTGTGAAAAACATAAATCAGTATATAGGCTTTGTTTTGTGAAAAACACATGTATATTCTGTAAAAACTTTAAAGTTGTGTCCCATGAAATAAAGTTGATATTCATTATTTCCGATCACTGAATAAAAATGTAAAGTAATTGCGATGACTCTTCTCAAAATTCCACGATTTAAACTCTGTGTTATGACTTTTTCTACCTATGTAACCTAGACATTCCCCTTCAGTCAGTTCCCCTGAGTCACTCCGACGTTACATATGGGAACAGACCCGTGGAAAAGTCCACAACCCTGAAGGCCTGTTACATGTGGAAATGTAAATAATTCCATGTATCCGTGAATTCAGAGATATATGACAGGAAACGCAGCCTTCAGGCTGACTGTGGAATATTGAGATGTGAGGCCACTACCTGCTGGCCCAGTAGGAACACAATGTCAGGAGGACATAGGGTTCCCCAAAGGGAACATTCTGCTAACCTCTATAGCAGACAAAGAGCTGCACGGAGTTCATGAAAATCCGGGTGCGGTCCACATACATGTGCAAGGTGTGAACAGGGCATAGCAATTCCAAGGCTGGGTCTGCCTCATTCTGGGACAGAGCTTGCAGGTTCACTATCTCATCGCGAAAAGGTGGTGCTTCCCCAAGGATGCTCCATCTACTGCATTGTGGTACTCTGCAATGGCAGCAACATACACTTTGAGGGTGCGCTCCAACTTGCACCACTGCAATCAGGCATCTCTGTGGGTCCTCTCACCAATCTCACCAATCGACGAACAGACCCCATCTCAGTGCGCAGGCCTGCCCCATTGAGGGAGCTCTAGACTGAGTGATTGTATCCTGTCCAGGAACCATATGTGCAGATCGGGGCGCGGGTGCCATATCATGCCCATCCCCTAAGAAAGGAGGTCCCTCCTCAAGGGGATTTTCCAGGGAGGGCTGCCGTGAGGGAGACTAGGTTGGCAAACTAGGTACAGGAAGGCCAATACGGCGCTACCAGCAAGACCGTCTCCTCATCCTTCCTGATCTTCTACAGGGTCTGTGCAAGGAGGCTCACTGGGGAAAAGGCATACCTCATCAGAGTGGCTCCAGATCAGCTGGACTACCTGGGGGCGGAGTTGTCACTCTCCGGGGTATGTGGACTGCAGTGAGAGCTGGTCGGCTGCACGGTTGAGTTCTCCCAGAATATGAATGGTGCGCAGCGATTTCAGCCGCGACTGACTCAAGAGGAGCAGATTTCGGATGAGTTGTGATATATGACAGGAGCGTAGACCACATTGGCGGTTGATGTACACTACGGTCGCAGTACGGTCCGTGCAGACCAGGATGTGCTTGTGGCGCAGCATCGGAAGAAAGCTACGCAATGCAAGAAGCACTGCCAGCAACTCAGTTGTTGTTGGCAGTTGATATGCCAATGCAGTCGGGCACCTGTCCAGGGACCCGAAGCTGCTTGCCCCTTGCATACAGCACCCCAACCCATGGAGGAGGCATCTGTGTGGACTACCACATGCCCTGGACACCTGTCCCTGTGCTCGCACAACACATCTCTCGAGGGAGCTATTATCAGCCAGTCGTCGAGATGATGCGGATGCCCATCCGCCATAAGGGAGATAGGGCACCCTCCGTGACCTTCATAAAGACACGGGGAGAGAGGGACAGACCAAACGAGAGCACCTTGTATTGATACACTCGACCCTCGAATGCAAACCGCAGTAGGGGTCTGTGGCACGGCAAAATCGAGATGTGAAAGTGCGCTTCCTTCAGGCCGATGGCTGCGAACCAATCCTGGTGCCGAATACACGTTAGAATGTGCTTCGGGGTGATCAACCTGAATGGCAGCCTGAGAAGGGACCGTTCAGGGCTCGAAGATCCAGAATGGGTCTCAACCCACCGCTCTTTTTGGGCACATTGAAGTAAGGACTGTAAAACCCTGAACTCATTTTGGCTGGAGGGACTGGCTCGTTTGCATCCTTCACCAGTAGGACTGCAACCTCCACACTCTGGACAGCTGCTTTTGTCCCCGAAAAGACATTCAAATACAGAACGCCTCTGTACCTGGGCGGACAGCAGGCAAACTGAATTGCATAGCAGAGGCGTACCATCCGGATCAACCGCTGCAACGGGCTGGGATGCTCTTTTCAGGCCACCAGTCTGATCGCTAGGGCGATCAGGAGGACGTTGACCGCCGTCAGATGGAGGCTGGGCACACGGGGACCTGCTGGTAGTTTCCCTGCGGAGCAAGATGTGAAAGATGGCCTCCGTCTGTTTCTGTACTGCCGAGAACTTCTGGGCAAAGTCCTCGACGGTGTCGCCGAATAGGTGCACTGCTTTAGACGCGGCGTTTATACTAGCACTGGGATCAGCGGCAGCTGGATACAATCAGTGCATGTCAATGTTCATTGGCCTTATAAATAAGGCACAGAGGTGATTGGTCTTGTGTGAGTTCCCATATGTAACGTTGGAGTGACTCGACTGAAGGGGAACTCACAACTGTGAGTTTTTATCATGCAGTTGTGAGAAAAAGTTGTAAACTTGCAACTTCAAGAAAAAAGTCAAAATTGTGTGAGCAAAAATAGCAATTACCAGTGACAGAAAAAGACTTCCATAAAATAGTAATTATAGAATATATATATGGTCAGTTAATAAGTATAAAATAATGAAAAATTCTTTAAATGCTGTAAAACCATAAATACATTTATTAGGATTACAGTAAACAAATTTCATGATTTTAAATTGTTTGTGTTCAGACCTTGTATGTTTCACTGGAAGGATCTTTGGACATGTTGAATTGATGCTGTACTGTATGTTTAGCCAGCTACACATAATCTTTAATTTGCCACCCAGGTTATGAAAATAATGTATATTTTAGCTCCAGCCTATACTAATAGGAAACCTTTGGCCCCAAAAATGTCAAATAGTAACTGAATCCTTGCTGGCCGTTCATTAATGGTGGCGTTCCACAAACACAGGCCTCGCCTTGTTCCAGGTCCTCATATGTGTCCACACTGAGAGTGTACAGTATAAACAGCTTGTAGAATATTAGGGGTATTGAATTCCAATGGAATGAAACCACAAAAAGGTGCTTTACACTGTGAGAGAGAGATGAAAGTCCTCATTAGGACAACTTACCAGATGGTGTCTTGCAAAAATTACTGTGAAATTGGGCTTAGTCGCTAGACCAAATGAATTGTAATTGCATTTCCTGTTTGCCTTTGAATGCTGACACACTTACAAACCAAACAGTGATTCTCTCCTTCTCTCCGTTCCATTCAGAATGACGCCTGGCAGAGTTGAACATAGAGTGTGACAGAAAATAGGAAAAATATGTAAACCTACACCCAATTTCTAAACATGCTTTTGAAAAATTCTGGCTTTGGGAGTAGGCATCCAACATCTAGAAATCTTAGTGGAAACGGTGGGGGAATACTTTAAGCATTTTGCATTTTAATATAAAAATTAAATAGAATTATAATTATTATCATAATAACAATCAATAAATAATAAATAATATAAAAAACAAATAATTTTTTATAACATTTAACAAAATGTATTTTTCCAACATTTTTACAAATATATAAACGAAAGTGTGTAATTATTAGGCAATATCTGTATATATATATATTGTCATGTGTCGTCCATGTGCTTCTTGTGTTTTTGTTTTCAGTTTGTTCTCCATGTGTGTTTTGCCCTACCTGTTACTCCGCCTCTCTCATCAATGAGAAGCGAGATAGCGACAGCCCTTCGTCACATATATACAGCATATATATATATATATATATATATATATATTTTTTTTTTTTTCCCAAGCACATTTTAACATTTCTAATACTACAGCTTAACAATAAATAATTATGATTATCTTAATTACTGTATATAAAACAGTTTAATGTGTGTGTATATATATATACAATATATATATATCTACACACACACACACACACACACACACACATTAAACAGTGAGGTCAATAAGTATTTGATCACCCTGTGATTTTGCAAGTTATCTTACTTAGAAATCATGGAGGGGTCTACAATTTTAATAACACAGTAATTATTCCCAAATAAATAGTTAAAAAAATCATGCAATGTGATTTCCGGATTTTTCTTCTTAGATTCTGTCTCTCACAGTGGAAATGCACCTATGCTGAAAATTGTAGACCTCTCCATGATTTCTAAGTAAGAGAACTTGCAAAATCACAGGGTCATCAAATACTTATTGACCTCACTGTATATATATATATATATATATAGATAGATAGATAATTAGACTTGCTGTAAGTATATTAATAATAAGTATATAAATGTTTTTATTTTCAGAGAATATATCAATGTCAATGTTTTAAAAAAGGTTTTCCCTGGAATCATTTTAGCATTTTTATAAGATATTAAATGGAATGATTCTATATAGTTTTATTATATAATTGTTATTAATATAGTATAGTAATTTAAATACTGTAGAATACTGTTGTACAGAGTTCAAACAGAGTCCAGGGGGCGAGGTTAGAGCAAAAGTCCGGGGCAGGCAAGGTCGATAATCCGAAACTGGGAAACACAGAGGGCGTAAAAAGGGGAAGACGCAAGGTACATACACGCAATGAACAGCAAATGTAAACACACAGACAGGTCCTTTATATATAACACAAAACGAGGAAACGAGGGGGCTGGACTAATGTGTAGACATAGCAACACACAAGCAGGGTGGAGACATTACAGGGTTGGTATGGAAACAACGGGAGACACTTCATACTGCAAATCCTAAACAGCGAACAGAGAGACGCACAAACAATGGACACAGTCAGGGCTGGAGTGCCCTCTGGAGGCTTTCGCGGGCAACTCCAGGGCCGCTCATGACAAATTGTGAGTAATTGCATTTAAAATAAGTTTTTTACATATTATATGTGTGCGTGCTGTGCACATTTATTGGATATAATTGTATATATAAATACACACATACATAAGTACATATTTTAAAAATATTTACATGTATTCACGTGTGTATATAAATATATATATATATATATATTCATAGAATTTATATATAAATTTTAAATATCAACAGTATATTTTTCTTAAATTTATACATGCATGTATATATATTTACATTATAAATATACAAATTATTCACACGTTTACACTTTTTTTTATTTATGTGATTAATCACAATGAATCCTTTGACCGCACTAATATATATAATATTCAAGATTAGTGTAGGTTCTTAACTCTCAAGCATACGTTGGCTTTGATGGCAGCAATTAAGGGAATTATTTCCGCTTAAGCATCCCTTCTTTTATAAGAGGCCCCATGAAAGAGATCTGCCGGGATCAGTTTTGGCATGACGCTGAAAGTTTCTGAGGTTTCAGACCTCATAAAAAGTTGTCACTTTATTTCAAACAGTAACCGCAGTTGAGTGGACTTTGTATCCTTCTGGAGAAGCCATCAAGAGCTTGAGGTCTGCTGGTTATCGATGGGGCGACGGAAGTGGTTGGAGAAAACTTTTATCCCTCTGTTGTCATTCCAAATCATTAAGACTTTGTTTGACCCACGAGCCAATGGATAATTAAGGGTTTCTTTCGCTCAACTGCTGTAGCGAACGCGCCTGTCTGGCGTCACTTGTCATTCTTCTGAGGAAGGCAGTGTTATTTATGAGTCCAGTGGTGCATACCTGACTAAACTGTGATGCTTGCGACGTAGCCAAGACATAATCGTAAGGCCTGGAATTACATATGATATGCATGAACGGCTAATTCTTTTAAGGTTGGTGTACTCAGAAGGTCACATATCTGAGAATATGCTAAAATTATTGTTCGTAAAATTGACATTCATAATATTTTCTTATGCAAAATGTTCTGATTCGCTAACTAAATCTGCTTGAAATATTCATTGTAGCAGTAGGCCGTTTAATGTGTTGCAGTTGCTCTTACAGGGATGTTTTGGCACATTTCAGATCCATTGATCTGATTAGCATGTTGGATTGAAACAGCGGTTCGGGCAGCTGAAGCATTCTGGGGCTGCCAGAGCAACATGCCAGTCCAGTGGCGCTACATTGTGAAAGCAAAACAAAACACATGCCCAAGTGAAAACATCTGGTCTCCGTACTGTAGAGCATACTCGTTTTTTTTCCACCATTGGATGAAATAAGCAGAACTATTACGCCTCTCATTCACAGGTTTAGACTGGGCTTGTCGTGAAATCAAACCAAAACATAATAATGTGTAAACACACAGTACGGGACATTTGAGCTCTCCCGCCTCGGCTGAGAGATCCAAAGCATTGAGGTTTCTTCTGACGAGAGCCGGTCCCAAGTGAAAATGACAATGGAGGGCTTTAGAAAGGAGTCCAAGCATAAAATGTGTTTGTTAAATGTCTGGGTTTCCTTCCGAACAGGGAGTCTCAGTTATGGTCACCCCCAACCTAATAGTCCCTCAGTAACCCCTTAAAATGGAATGATCTACCATGTGATGTTGAAAAAAAACACACATAACTTGTGTATTAATTGCATTTTCGAATGGCAAGCTACTGAGATCTATTTCACCGCTGTTTTATTTTTGGAAAAGAATCTGTTTGAGGTTATCAAATTAATTCCTTCAGCAAGGATTAATTTAACAACATAAAGATATTTGCAATTTTACAAAAATCTGTTTGAAAAAAATGGTTTGTTCATTCTGAGGGGGAAAAAGTATCACATATTCCAAAAACATTGTTAGCAGCACAATAGTTTTCAAACATTGGTAATAATAAGAGATATCTTCTAATCAGTTTACTCCACCCCAAAATGAACAATCACTTTACCCCCATGTCGTTTCAAACCCGTAAAAGCTTTGGTATTCTTTGGAACACAATTTAAGATATTTTTGATGATGAGCGCAAAGTATGTACGCTCTTCTGTGTCAGCCGCACCACAAGGATGTGCTGTTTTCAAATCAAAGCGTAAGTACACATAGAAAAAGTGTCAGAGGTTAGAGGGAGACGAACTGTTGAATAAAGTTATTTTGAAAGTTATTTTTTAAATTTTAATAAGTCTTCTCGTCTCTTCATAAAACAGAGATTGAACCACTGATAGCAGATGGAGTATTCTGACCAGGGGTGTCGTAGTTGGGTTAAAAGTGGGACTAAATTACCAGAGCCCCAAGGGGGGGAGGGCTTCTGATGAGTGAAATTTTATTTTCCTTTAAATATAATTTTAAGATGACAATAAATGTTGTTAACTGATGTTAATGCTAATATTGTGGGTAAATGCATTAGTTGATTGACGTATCAGATGGTAGTTGTGAACCTCAAGTTTACGGGGGCCCATGGCCACTGCTTGTGCATAGGGCCCAGAATTTGGCAGTGGCCTTTTACTGTTGAAAGGAATCATTCACTTGTTATATTTTTTCCCCCACTGTAGTTTCACTGAAGTCTTTCCCTCTGCAGTAGCTCTCAACTCTCATTTGCACTTCTGCTGGATCAAATTTGGTGCGAAGCAAAGGTTTGCTGACCTGTGGTGATGCACTTATACTGGAATAAGGAAAGGACTGGCAAGTAATTCTAAGTATCTTAAGCATGTGATCTGCATTAATAAAAAATATAAATTAAAAGTCACATTGGCTTCCAGTGCAAATACATGGAAAATGTAAAAATGCTTTGCTATGTTATAAATTATTCAAAGATTAATAGATCTGCTTCAAAACTCTCACCCCATCTCAGTTACTTACTAGCCATTTCTAAATGATTTTTTGGTAACATGTTAGCTGTTAACGATTAACTACGACTTTAATAAATTCTTAATTTTAATAGTCCTTAATAGTAGTAAGTTTAGGTATTGGGTAGGATTAGGGACTAAGCTCATGTAGTATTAGGCATTGATATGTGCTTAATTAACACTAATAAATGGCTGATATTCTAGTAATAAGCATGCTACTGTAATAAGTAACTAATAGCTGTAACCTTAAAATAAAGTTATACTATTTTTCTATTTCTATACACCACATGTGTATGTAATCAATAAAATATGAAAAAAGCAACCATTTACAGGAAATAAAGGAATAACGAAAGCAATCTCCTCTAACACTTTAAAAGTTTATATGATTGAAAGGTCTAAGGTTTTCAGATGGAATTAAGATAAAGTCTGCGTTATTAAAACACAATATTATGACAGCTTTTCCCAGCATTTGATCTTGTGGTTTTTACTGCCAACACAATATCTTCAGGCACATTATGAATGCACTGGCCCCTAATTGCTGCATCATTGGCATGAAATAAGTCCATGTATACAATATACCTCCAAAACCCCTCTGAAACTTCAAGCATGAAATCGGAGAAAGTTCTCACAGTTTTGTTCTCGCAGGAATGAGGTTGATTCCGAGGCAGGACCCCGTAAGTCACATCCCACAGTCCCTTTCATTTCCAACAACCCCTTTTGTTTTAGTGTTGATCTACAGGCTCTAAACTTTTCAGCTTGACATAAGGAATGTGTGCATTTCATCATGTTTTTGACAGCGCAAAAAGAGGACGGTTTGTTCTCGCGCGCAGCTAAGGCTGCAGGCCCGTGTTTGGCTTGGACGCCAATGAATAACATTGTATGTGGAGAGGAAATAAAAAATGCAGGGTTGTAATTTACAAGAGAGTGGAACTGATTTAACGCACCCAATCCTCTCCTCATTTTTTTTTTCTTTTTTCTAGCCGCTGTTCTTCCAAGGCAACCAAATCGGCCACAGCTGAGAGATGGTAGAGCTCTCTGGTGTCGCCAATAACAAGAGCGCTGAGGGACTGCCAGTTCCTCTCTTCTACTGAGGTGTGATGGTGTGAAAGGTAAATGAGTTATGAAATCCAAATGCTGCACGTTTCTCTGCTCTTTTTTCAACCACGTTTTATGTATTTGCAAGGAATGTATAAGATCTCAAGTCAAGCAGTTACAGCAAAACACATTTCGTCCTACAGTATCATCTTACATATACACAGTATGTTGTTATTAGTACAGTATATGTATATAAAGTATGCATGTACATTTTATATTAATGTTTCTTAGACTAAACGCAATAAACATTAACATTATCTTGTCTAGGACGGCTTGTTGGCTTGAACGGGTTCATACAGGGTTAGCTGGTCTCAGGCATTGTCATTTAAGTAGATATTAGTTTGAATAAGATTTGATTTTTGTTTTCAAGTTTAAATTAGTTAACCTCTATTTAGGACTCACGAACATCTGTATCTCTTGTAAAAGGTGTAAAAGGGGTTGCTTTATAAATGTATTAATTTATACCCAAACCTTTAAAACAAATGTGTGCTTCAAATACATTTTATATGCAAATATCTATGCATTAATATTATTAATATTGTGCATGCATTTTTGCTGACTCACATTTCTTTCTATTTAATAAATCAATTGAAATGATTATTTGAATTTGTTGATATAAAATTATTATTTAATGGATAATTATTTAAATAACTAAATGTTTTGGTTCTAATACATCATGTATTATAATAAAAAAAAATTGTGCATAATTGTGCTTTCCTTTCACTCACTTTTTCTACAGAGACTTTCTAATGTGATGGCTCAGTGAAAGGCGTTTTGCGTTCTCAATCAGCCATCATCAATGGCTCTATGCTGTCTTAATGAAATCTCAGCTGCCTGGCCCTCCGGTGACCAGTTCATTTGACTGCCCTCATCTGCATTACCTCCTGAAAAGGCCTCTGGGGACATCTAAGTATGAGCCGAATAGTAAGTAAGTGATGGTCATGTTATTATGCTGACATTCACATCTGACACAGAAATTATTGTGAGCACTTGAATGCTGGAAAGAGATCAAAGGTGATTTCACTAGTCAGTTATCCCACTTCTTCTTTGACCAAGAAGATTTTTTTCCACAGCTTTATCATCTGTGGGTTATTTTAAGTTTTAGAACTTCAGTAGACCTGCAACATAACGCTTCAACATAAATCACCAAGAGATGGCGACATTGCACAAACATACGCGACTTCTCGTTTCCTCTTTTAAATGTCCTGTCTTCACTTTTCCTGCTGTTCCAATAGGAGATAAATTATGTTACAAGGAAAGATGTCTGCGCGTTTGTAGGGCACACAGACATGCACCGCTGATTTACGGATATGTTTGAAACTCCTTGATAAATATTTGATGCAGTGGCAGCAGTCAGTGGGAGTTACAGCAGACAGGTCCGAGACCACAGGGAGGAAAACCCATGCGATTGTGTCGGAAAAAGAGAAAAAATACGTCATTTAGGAGCTGCATGGAGTTTCAGGGCAGGCTAAACGAGATGGATGAAGTGGTAGCTGAGCTGTTTGCATAGGACAAACACAAGACGGGGGTCTGCTTCTAATGATCGCAGGGAAGACGCTGGGCCTACGGGGTCGCGCCAGAGGAATTTTCCTAAAAACATAGACTTCATCCCAGCCCAAGATAGACAGGAAAAGAGCGAACAGTCGAGCGCGGACCCTCCAGAGAGCAGTGAAGTTTTTTCCAGGAGGGTTTGGCGTGTTCTTGTGGCGCCGGCATGGGTGTTAGCTGACGAGAGGCCGTCATTCCCAGTTGATGCTGCGAACTCGCGTGTTGTTACTGAGCGGAGGCTCTCGCTATGCTGCTGACTTGTAAGGAGAAGACCTCTTTTGCAAAATTCAAGCCTAAAAAAATTAAAAGCTAGTTACGAGATGACACATACGTCGGTGCAGATGCTGAACGGGAGTGGAGGGCTAATACTTTAGGTCTTAGAACATTGTGACAGCCTCATAAATGTAATAAAATATCCTCATAAAAAGACATCTTCCCAAGTGAGATGACTCAACTTTAACACACATGCAGTGTTTTGATATCATTTTTGAAATAATTTTATTAATAATTTGTGTATATGTACGTATAAAGAAAATGTAGGCTAATTAACAAATTAATTATTTAGACATTATATACAGTGTGTGTGTGTGTGTGTGTGTGTGTGTATATATATATATATATATATATACTTTTTAAACTAAAAAAGTAAAACAATAAAACATGATAGAATAATAAAAAAAACTGATTTTTGGAATGTTAAAAAGAGGAGTTATCAGTTTTTGCAAATAAATTCATATTTACCCAAGACATGATAGACAGACAGATAGATAGATAGATAGATAGATAGATTTTTTGTCTATTCATAAAATTTAATGTGATTAATAAATCAGCATGTTGTGTTAGTTTGACTTTTAATTAATTGACAGCAGTAATAAAACACTTAACTCGTAACAGTTCATCTAAGCTTCAGTGGAGCCTATATGAACTGTAAATCAATCATTAACATTCCTGTAAATGTAATAAGCTTTCACAACCTGTGTCAGAGCCTTATTGTCCTTTAACACAATAATTGACATAAAATGTAAATAGCATGTCAGCATTGGCACGTTCGCATCATTTAGCATGATTATAGTGCACAATCTGTTCTAAACTGACATTGGATGGAATGATATGAAAATGATGCGAGACATGAAAAAACACACACTTTCATGCGTTTGAGGTTTACCCTGGATTTTTTCAGAAGTCATGATGACTGACTGATAACATTTTAATGCACTCAAGTACTAGCCAGTCTAGATTTGAAAATTGCAGATTCAGGAGTTGAGAAGAGCACAAGGAGTTTTTTTTTGGTCCATAGATTTCTTTGTTTGTGATTGACAGGTCTTAACAGGATTAAGGCAGTTGGGTGTACAGTGCAGTACCTGGGTTTGATTTAGCTCTGTCTAAACACTCGCCACAGCTGTTTGTTTTTACTATTGCTATGAACACACTGGAAGCTCTGCTTTCTCATTCCAAAACAGAAAATGGATCTAATCTTCACCTGGTTTAAAACAAAAGACATCGATTTCTGTAAGCTTGTAAAGATCCTTTCTCAAGACACGTGGCAGGCAAAGCTGGATCTCTAACAAATCAGATGGCTGCAAATGATTATCTCTTTATAAAGTTTAAAAATGTTTTTATTGCTTTTTTTCCCCCAGCAGGACATCATTACAGAGGCTAAACCATTTGTGTAAAAAAATGTAAAATTGATATTGGTTTATATGTTATATAGTCAATTTCTAGATTAATAATCTTAATGTACAGTGCCAAAAAATGAGCAGCATGAACAGTGTTGTCTGATTCCCAAGCAAATGACCATTATGTGCCTGTAACTGTACATGAGCAGCCAGTCTCCTTCATCTAGCACACTTGATTAAATGGCTGTTTTATTAAACGTTATTTAAAACCTGAAGTTAGAAAATACGATTTGTGTCAGATCCACATTATGTTCAATAGCGGCAGCTCTTAAAGTTATAGCAGCCAAATAACCTAATAAACCCAGCTGCTGTGATGTCTGTTCATCAAAGAACAAAATAAAGAGGAAATCATTAACTTCAAAATTTATTGTTTCATGACATTATACAATTTCTGTGTATTTCCTACTTGCTGAAGGGCACAGAAAGCTAGTTATGACATTTATTGGGGCAGTTTCCCGAACAGGGTTTAAGACTAGTCCTAGATTAAAATAAATGTTAAGAGCTGTCTAAACTG
>JAUMHI010000065.1:18506107-18563370 GCA_032359435.1 Enteromius unitaeniatus
AAAAGTTTGATTGCTTAATTAATTTGTAGTTTTTTTAATACAAACAAAAAGAAAATATTTTAAACATGTTTTTTAATTTTCGGCCATTTTCGGTTTCATTATCGGTTTTCGGCCAAGTGCATCCAAAAATTTCGGTTTTGTTTTCGGCCCAGAATTTTCATTTCGGTGCATCCCTACTTAAAACCATAGTTAGTTACATTCTGCTGCCTACATTAAATTGATGTTCTGTTAATGTACTTTTAATCTACTTTTCATTAATAGGTTGCCAACCAGCGAAAGACTGTAAATGATTAATACATTGCAGATGTTATACAACATTGGTTTTTAGTCTGGAATCAGATACAGACCTGGACTGACCATAGGGCATATACCGGGCAATGCCCGCCGGGCCGACGCACATTTTTGGGCTGGGGCTGTCAGTCATAATTTAATATTTTTTTTAAGTTTATTAAGTCAATTTATTTATTACAGCAACGGTACAGTATCTGAGACACGAATCGCAGCCCATTGGTTGACTGTCTTAAAGACATTGAGCTAGTCCAATGAAATCTCGGGGCCACGCCCTGCCTCCCTCCTGGCCAGCCCTCATCTCCCCTTGACAAAATCTGAGTTCGACCGGAGTTTGAGATGAGTCCGTATATAACAATGGATAAACCAGAAAAGATGCAAATGCCTACAAGTGGAAGCAGCAAAATGTAAGGAGCTTAATAACAGAAGAATGACGGAGGAATCTCACTCGGGCGGTGCCTCCGCCTGTTGTGACCAGGCGCATCTTTCGTCCGCGCCATGTGAGTTTTCATCCGCTCTGACGAGCGAGGGCAGCCGCTGGGCAGGCTCCAGGCTGGAGTGTTGCAACTCCTGCACAACAGTGGGCCGGACCAGGGGGCTATGCAGGAACTCTATGCTGCGACTGACCTCGCTCTCTGAGCGATGAAGGTCGCAGCGTGTGCCCTTGGTCATGTGATGTCCACAATGGTGGTCCAGGAGCGACTTCAGTGTCTGAATCTGACGCAGGTGACGGACGCTGAGAGAGCTCCAGGTTGGCCTATTCGGCAGCACTGTCAAGGAATTGGCCCAGGAGTTCTCCACAGTTCAGGAGCAGACCGAGGCGTTGTCTCACATGCTTCCTGGGCCGGCCAGCCCTCCGCCTGCTCGTTGCCAAGGGCATCCCCCTGCGGCACCCAGTAATCCTGCACTGACCCCCGCTGAGGCACCAGATGCCATGTTGAGCTGGCCGCAGGCAAGGGGCGCCACCTGCTGCTCAGGGACCCGGAGGGACGGGAGCGTTCCTGACACAAGCAGCCCGTAGGTGATGAGGACTACTCTTTGGGCGACGTCGATGGCATTTCCATCCCTACTCCCAGAGGAGGGCCGGGAGCTTCTGTGTATACGGAATTGTACTGTGTATTCTCATCACCTCCGGGCCCAGTGCCCAGAGTTCCCTATCTGACCCAAATGTTTTTTGTCTTCTAAGATGCAGACCCAGGGCACTGCTTCGTCAATGCAGGATCCAGGCAGGCAGGTAAGCGCTGCTCAATGCGTCCAGACTCACAGTCCCTGCCCCTGTTCCCCTTCAGGCTGCCCCACTGCTGGCACGGTGGTCAATGTCCCTTGATTCCCCAGCGACTCGGCGGGAAGCCCGCATGGCACTTCTCAGCCCCTCCTGGTGGTTGATACGGATGGTACGCCTCGGCTATATGATTCAGTTTGCTAGGCGCCCACACCTCAGCATTCGCTACACTCAGTCCGTCCAAACAGCGATGCTGCTGTTCTCGTGCGGTGGTTGTTGTCCTACTGGCGAAGGACAATCGAGCCTGTCCCTCCAGCCGAGTTGTGGTCAGGGTTTTACAGCCCTCACTCCATTGTGCCCAGAAAGAGTGGTGGGTTGAGACCATCCTGAACCACAAACTTTGAACCAGTCCTTTCCTAGTGGAGCAGCCGGTCAAAAGACTCGCTCCGAAATGTGTACTAAGCATGCAGCCAGAGCAAGGGTTGGTCCGCAGCCACCAACCTGAGGAGCTTGCTTTTATGCCACGATCTGCCCATCGGGTCCTTAGATGGGCAGCACCATGGAACACTCCGGACTGGTGTTTTCCCTCAGTGTAGCCACCTATTGGCCGTGGCCAGTCGGTAGTCATGGACACGGGTGCCTCATCCACGGGCCGGGGTGCTGTATACAACGTGCAAGCAGCCAGGTGTCCAGCTGCTTTGGCATATAACATAAAAATGCCTAGAGTGGAGAATAGTAGTCCCAGGTAGTTTCCAGGTAGTCCAGCTGATATGGAGCACTCCGGCGAGGCCAAGAAACATTTCTTCGCCTTCCCCGAGTATGCCCATTGCCTGCTGTTGTATGCCTTCCCCAGTGAGCCTCCTTGCACAGATGTGTAAATTCAAGGAGGATGAGGAACAGATCCTCCCGGCAGCCCCTTCCTGGAAATCCCCTGAAAGAAACTTCTTCTCAGAGGATTGGAATCCCACGGGATGCGACTGACTTCTCCAGGCAATTTCAATGCTGTCATAGAGATCATCTCTTAAGCGGAAAGCCCCCTCTATAAGGCTGTCTTACACTCCGAGATGAGTCTGTTGTAGACTAATGCTCCTCTCACGAAAGAGAGGACCCTCAGAGAGGCAACGATTGCAGTTGTGCTTTCTTTCCTGCAAGAGAAGTTGAAGCGCAGGCTGTCCCCTTCTTCTCTCACAGTGTATGTCTCTGTGACAGTCGCATTTCACAATGCAGTGGAGGCCGCGCCCCTCAGTAAGCACCTACTCATCGTTCGAGGTTCGTGTCGGGTTGATGAAAAAAGGAATATCCCCGAGACCACATCTCTCACCCTCTTGGGATCTTGCTGTCGCCCTACATGGCCTGCAGAATGCTCCCTTCGACCCCCTTCAGGAGGCAGATATAGAACAAAAATATCTGGTGCACTGGTCTCTACTAAAGAGGATAGGAGACCCACAAACCGTCTCTGTCTACATAGGCCTTAAGCTTGGTCTGGCTGAAAACCCGGCCAGCTGTGCCCAGGGTTCCTACTGTGTCTTCTCGATTAGGTAGGAACCCACAAGCTCTGCCCCAGGAGGAGGCAGACCCAGCCTTGAGTGTCGCTACACTGACCGGACTCGGAGCGTCAGAACGCTCCAGCAGCTCGGATTGTGCTACTGAAGACTGCAGAAAGGGAATGCTGTCTCCAAACAGAGGTTGGCTCATTGAGTGGTTAAAGCATTCCCTTTATACCAGGGAAGCCTCTTTACATAGATTAGAGCTGCAGGCTGGGCGACACCGTCACCTTCGTTAGGTTTTACAGAAAAAGACCCTGTGTAGAGGCTATGTTTTCTCGCATCCTCAGTAGGACAGCAGGTGAGTGAGAGGACCGGCTGGTGCTGGCTAGCTGCGCCACTCCTATGGGATCCGTGCGCTATTTTCTCTCAGTGTTCTCTTAACTGTGCATAGCCTGAGTCCTCCCTGCCCTGCAGCCGGACCTAGAGTGGAGTAGCTCCGGCTGTGCTTCCTCTGGGTCTCCTTCGCCCAGTAGTTGTGGCAACAAATCTCAATATTTCCACAGTCAGCCAGAAGGCTGTGTTTCCCTGCAATTATATGCATAATCTTATCGATATATTGTATTCCTTATTCCACATGCTAGAACTCATGTGCTCTGCCCTCAACCACCTGCTTCAGCACCACTGAAGCAACTCTGTGTGCCCCCCTCCTTGGGCCACAGAGGGTTGGGAAGGTTACATGCAGATCCTCTGCTGACAAACTTGCTGACAAACGCATAACGCGGCCCTAGAGTCGTGGGCCGGTTCCATGGGTGTTCCCATATGTAACGTCGAAGTGATTCGACTGAAAGGGTAACGTCTAGTTTATGAACGTAACCCACGTTCCCTAAAGGACGTTACACTTTCTCCTGCTACGACTCTGAGGTCGCACTGACGCTGACTCGGCTCTTCAGCAAAAACCTGCAGGTGCATTCCGCAGGTGCCCTCGTATACTTATTATATATATATATATATGGTAGGCCTATATGTGGTGGTGGGCCGGCTGGACCATAAAACGGCCGACTTTTCCTTCCAGTCCAATCCTGATCAGTTATATTTTTCAAATATAAAAATACAAATATAGTTTTGCTTTAAAAGTAGGAATATAATTTAATGTAACATAAATTATTGAATATCAACAGTTTTGAAAAAAATCCCTTATGCTTAATGGACACTTATTTAAAATGATTCCGGGATCATGCTCTTAAAACTCCTGCTTTTTATTTTGTACTGTATAAATGTATTGCACAAATGCTACGTTTCATTAATATTTCGATTTTTTTTCTCTTACTGTCTAAGTAATACATGCCACGCATTGAATGCTGCTTTGTAGCATGTATTGATATCTGTTTAGGCTGACAACCATCTGCAAAACACACACCAAAAATTGACCTCCTTGTTTTTTTTCTAAATTGTGAACAATAGCATGATTGTGGTCTCCTCCTTCTCTGTTACAGAAGGTTAAGACTTTTTCTCCCTGTATTTGTTATTCCCACTAAAGCTAGCAAGCTGCATAAATGGCCTTAGACTCTCCGAACCGGCCCTACAGGGCCAGGAAAAACCCGAAGGAGCCAGACAAATAAAAAGCAAAGAGCTCAGACGCCGCCGCTCGGCTCTGAATCTGGTTCCTGTCAGGGTACATCAAGGGAACACCCGCAACGCAATCTCCAAACTGCTGCCTCCCTGTAACCATACGTGTCTCGCTGACAAGACGACTGAACCATCGCCAGCTCTCCAAAGAGGATGGCTTTTTTTCTTCTTCCACCCCTTTATTTATTCCTTTTCACCCTCCCTCTTTTCTTGGAACTGACCCACATGGATGCAGATCAATTCTAGATGATCTGATAATTATGTTGTCAGTTCCAATTGCCATGCGATGAACTGAGAAATCGGACAGAGGGTAAATACTAAAAGGATTTCGAGCTTTCTGTATGTGCGTGGGTCTCCTATTCAGGAGCGAAACGCAGAGCTAGCCATTACTTGTTTAAGACCCGTTTCATAAGCTGATATATCAGTATTTAACAGATGACATCTGCTAGAACATTACATTTCCGTCTTTGATTTCTGTGCCATTTTCTGTTCACTGAATGACACGTCATTAATAACTGTTTTTTAAAAGCTGCGGTTGTAGACTTATAATTGGAGATGCTGGTTTGTGATTTTGACCGCTAACCCATCATATGATTATAGGTTTAATCCAAGAAGGTCTGTGATACCTGGAAAGAGCTATCCGTTAGCGTTCCCATTTATCTCAATGGTGCAGGACCTCCAAGAACACACGAATAGAAATCTGCAATCTGCTGCCAGGTTCTTTGAGCCATAAATGAGGTAATTGAGGTTTATTAATTGTATTTTAATAAACTTTTAAATCAAGTGTGTTAAGTGCAATTAGTTCTAAGAAATGCAAAAAATGTGATTTTTTTTTAAAAGGTAAAACAAATATATATGTATATATTATTTTATTTATTTTTAAAAGCTCTAGCATTTAACATTGTGCCTTTTAAGAACAATATATATATATATATATATATATATATATGGATAATTTTCATTTATAGAGAGAAAAGGAGTACATAATTACACACCTGTGATGTTCTGAAATGTTGCTTGAGGCAGAAATGTGTTAATTGAAGTAAAAAAAAAATTATAATTAAAATTAATTTGACTTCTGCATTTAACAATTTTGTAGTTAAAAAGAGTTTTTCACTTGATGGCCTTAAATACTATGTACTTGCATTTAAATGAATCTTGAAAATGAAATGTTCTTTATTGTATGCATACATGTTTTTACATTGTACTTATATTATGAAATATTACATTTATAATTACAATGTTTACCCATCCCATATGCTTTAAGCCACCCAAACCACCAAACCTGTCCCTAACCTTACCCGTATCCCACCTCAATAGCAGCAAAAGTGTGTAGCAATACAATATGAATACAGTGAAGTACAGTGTACTTATGTTTTGGTGTAAGTCAAAGTAGTTAAGGCCACCTAATAAAAAGTGAGACCAAACTAATTTCTAAATGCTTATAAAAGTTGATTTGTTTGAATTTATTTGCTTAATTAAAATTTGCCCCATTCAATCGAATTGCTTATTTTGAGCGATAGGAGTTGCAGTGTAATTTTATGAAATATTTGTGATTTATGTTTTGTTTGCAGAAATTTTACCAAAGTACACAGCAACTTTCAACATTCTGGAGCCAGAAGGTATAACTAGACCATGCTAACCATCCCAGGTAGAGATGTCACAGACACCTGGTTTGTAACTGTTTAAAACTGGCACAACTGTAAAGTGAATTCACTCCTTAGCTTCAGGGTTTAGAGACTGTCCTTGCAATTAATGTACTCTATGTTTTCTTGGAGGAGTTTGTTGGTATGACGGTAACAAACCAAATCTGTGCTAGAACATGCCGTTCGGTCTGTTGCAGCTGTAGAAATCAGGCAGAGTGGATGTACACAGTAGCCAGTGTGAGTGCACTGGTGTTGGACTGATCTATGGCCTGTGCGCTGGCTGGATTTGTTTAACCCTGAATGTCAACCGGTGCTGTCTGGAGCATGTGTGCAGGTAATACGTACCAGATGACTCAAGTAGCAGGCCAGGCAGACTGAATACAAAGCGAGTGTGGTTTTTTTTTTACTTGACAGCAGGTCAAATCTCTATTCAGTGAGCCTGAAGCAGCACGAAGCAGACAATGTGAATTGCTGGGAGTTTTATTTAGATTTACAGAATATAGTAGGTATTGGAGAATTATAAAACAACTGATGCCATGTGACATTTTGGACATGTGACATGATAATATTATCATATTTGTAAAAGTACCTTGGAGTACCATGTAAAGACCAATTACAGCTGTAGTACATATGCTATGGGGCCTGATGGTTAGAGAATCAGACTTCTAACCCGAAAGTCCGGCAGGAATTGAATGTGAGGGGAGTGAATGACCAACCTCTCTTCCACCCTCAACACTCAACTGAGGTGAGACCCTTAAGCAAGGCACCAAACCCCCAAATGCTCTCTGGGCGCCCCAGCAGTATGGCTGCCTGCTGCTCTAGGTGTGTATTCATGGTGTGTGTGTTTGATCAATAATTTGTGTGTGCAATTAAAAACTCACATAGTTGCTAATAAAGGTGTAGTTCACCTTTGTTAGTTAACATATATAAAAAATGTATATAGTGAAAAAGGTTATGCCGTTTAACATAAGAAATGAAGGGGTATGAGTACCTTGATAAGACACTTACATATACACACACACACACACACACATATATGTGTGTGTATATTAATGCAGTTAAACGATTGAATGATTGTTTACAAAATATATGTGTGTTCTTTGTATATTTATTTTGTATATATAAATAAACAGTATATGTATTTAAAATATTTACATACAGTATATTGTTTATTTGTCTATATATTTATATAATTAGTATAATAAATAAATATAATTAGTATACAAACATAACATTTGTCTAAAATATATTCATGCATGTGTGTGTATTTATATATAATTTATAAATATATACAGCACACATACAAATATTATTTAAACAAAAACTTATTAATCACAATAAATTATTTGACAGCACTAATATGGTGTGTGTATATATATATATATATACATTCTACATTACATGCCCTATCCATATAAGTACATGCAGTTAATTAATATTATTCTGTATAATTGGACCGTAACGACTACCTGAAAAACTATGCACAAGTGCACCTTGGTAAAAGCAGGCGATGGTCACACAATATGTTGATTTAATTTAGTTAATAGAACTAAATTGATGAAGAAAAATTATTTATGTCATTAGATTTTGACAGCATCCTCATGTAACCTGTATCTATACATATGTATACATACAGCATATATATATATATATATATATATATATATATACATGCACACATACATACATACTGTATGCACACACACACACATACAGAATTCCATACTATTAGATACCATACGAAAATGTCCTAATAGTGGCTTAAAGACTTAAAATACTTTTTCTGAACATTAAACATTATTGGCATCTTCTGCATATTTTTGTGCTTCGCTCAGAAAGGGTGATTATACACTTGGATTGGTGAATAAATGTTTGCCCTCTAAACTGAGAGTGGGTGGGGTGTGCCAACACACCTTGGTCATCTGTGTATGCCCGCCAGTGTCTGAGCAGACCAACCACAGTCTGGACGGATGAACGACCTGCTGTTAGCAGGATGTGCTAAAGAGGATTGCACTTTCCATTTTGCATATTCATCCTGAATACAAATAAATAAATCTCAGAATCCAAATATTCGAGGGGCATCTTTGGCAGTCTAGACGACCACCCAGACTGCCACGGGCTTGGGGTTTGAAACCCTCACAAACACCCAAACAAACAACAAACAAGCCCAATGCAGATCCTCATGACGCTTTAAGCCGATGAAATTCGATAGAAATAGTAATGAAGTTTGTCTTTAATGGCCTGTTTTTGGTTGCCTCTCTCTTGTTGAAGCTGCCCCCTGAAGTACGGTTTTCATTTAAAATGTCATAGCATATATACATAATATTATTTTATTTTATTTAGTAGATCCATGCAGTAGCTTAAATGATGCATTGAACGAAAAAATTACAATAGACTAAAGCACTGTTATTAATGTAAAGGATTTTTTTTTTTGCCAAATATATGCCATTTTAAATTTAAACAGTTGCTTCTGAGCAAAATAACCCACAATCAATAAAAGCGCTTCCTCCAGTGTCACTCACCTTAAAAAAAAATCACCATATTTGTTTAAAACTGTTTTGGCTTGCAGACAGTGCTTGATCTGTACATATTTCTCTCCTAATTCAGACGAAATGACCATTTCACTGGAAAACCAATATTATGGATAGAGGACTCGTATTTTTGCTGGAAGCAAGCATCTGAAGTTAAAACATCTTAATGTTGCAGCGTTGTGCTTCACAACACATTATTTGATGGACTGAAGTCCATTTGTGGGTTACTTGTGGGTTATTGTGTTTTTTTATTAGGTGTTTGTACTCTCATTCTGACGGCACCCATTCACTACAGAGGATCAAGTGATGATGTAATGCTATGTTTCTCCAAATCTGAAACAGAATCAACTACATTTCGGATGGCCTGAGAGAATTAATTTTTACACACTTATTTTAGTGTTTTGCTTTTTCACAGAACAAACATGACAATGATAACGAAGAAAAGAAAACATAAGAAAAGATCAGGTAAGATATGATCAATTAAAATGTAATAACTTATGACTATGGCAACTTAACTGGTCAGGTAGTGCGTATGCAGGATACAAATTCATAAATATTGTCACTTAGACGTGTGTGTGTGTTAAAATGATAATTATTGATGATAATTATTGCACAAAATACAAATAAATAAATACAAAATCAGCATTATCCAGACTTATTGGCTGTCAAATAATACTTTAGGCACTATATTAAATACATTATTACTGAATACAGATCATACCCTATTGTTATTAATTTGTTTCATTAACACATTGGCTATGAATGCATCACTTCAATTACATTGAAATATTCTAAAATCTGGCCCCATGTTTTGTCAAATACATCAGATTTGTATCTCAGCCTCTCCAACATACTTAAAATATCTCTACCCCACATTTACTTTTCGTGCAATGTTTAGGACACAACCACAGTGTGTGAGTAGGGACTCCCTCTGCTACTTTACACCTGTTACAGAATAGAGAAACCTTTGGAAAAATGCTGTGCAATGTTACCTTAGAAAAGTATAATCTATGCAAGGTTTTAAAATGAATTTAATTTTGTCTTGCATTAACTGAACAAGTATGTATGTTCAAGTCCTTCTTCCCAACTGTCTAAATCAATCTCTAAACCTAATTCTATTTCCCAGTCCTACTTCATTTTAGCTTCAACTACTACATGTTTTAATAGAATACTGAAATGTGACACAGCTCCCTGATGCAAATGGTTAAACTTTAAAATTTCTTCAAGTACACTGTGTTCTGTCATCACATTAAAATGCGACATCTGTTTTTTCACAGTATCTAAAAAAATATTATTGTTCAATATTGATGGGCAAATCAGGCAAATGTCCTAAAGGGTGAAAACGTTTTAAGCAGTTTTTCATTTTTGAACAGTTTTAACACTTAAATCTATGTTGATGACTAAATATAGTTCATCACAGCACTATTATGCGTAGTCAAAAGTATTCATTTCATAGATACCGCTGTAAATTTAATTGATGCGGAAATCAAAATAACCTTTAGTGCAAGACCTGGTCTGAGTTTCTCGCGAATGCTCCAAATGGTTCTCTTATTGCTTTAGTCCTCCCATGTGAGTTGCATTTTAATATTGCCGTCAATAAATTTGCAGCCAACAAAAATGAATTAAGCTCAGCAAAACGCCTATTGCTATTAGTTTGAAGAGATATAGAATACAGCTCTTCCAAGCAGTCCATACAGCGTCAAATAAATCTCTGTGCTATCCTTTCCACTCCGTAAAACCATTTGACTTTACAGGCAAATGTAGCATAAGAGAGAAAGAAAAACCAAGTGGAAAATCCAAGAGGCAGAAAAGTCAAAGTCGAAAAGAGCAAAGTCTGCAGAGGCATTTTACAACCCAACTACTTGTAATCAAAAAGACTCGCGGTGCATGTTTTACGTGAACATTTAAATGCATTAATCATGTGCAAAGGCACGAGGGACCGCTCTCCATCACCCGCTGTAATTTACCGTGCCGGCCCCCCAAGATGGAGGAGAAAAGAACACACAAACTAGGCCCATGGGTTTGATAAAGATGTTAGGTGATGAAAACTGACTTAAAACGATCGCATACGAGACAGAGTCTGGCCAACTTTTGCACCTGGCTCCAAAGGAGCAGCTAAGCAAACTTCCTTTCCCCGTTGTGACGTCTTTTTTCATACACATTTTGGCCTCTAACTGGACAGGACAGTTACAACTGCCCTCGGCTGCATTTGGTCAAACCACCTTGCCTCGATCAACACAAGCACTGTTTTTGCTGATCACCGAACTCTGCATAGTAATTTCGCTGTGCACACCTCTACGAACACAGAGGCCGTGCACCATCTGTAAAAGCGCTCCCAGTTAGCTTGATTTCATTTACGCTGTCAGTTTTGTCTCGTAATGTAATTTGATGGAGACACTGAAGGCTCTGATCCTTGAAAGCCTACCGAGGGAATTTATTTTCCTGTAAAAACAATTTCCTCATTGTGTTGGTTCTAATGACTAAAAGACTTGTTAGAAGCACTTCCATAAAGCAAATTTGACTTGCATAATGAGCTGAATTTGTTTCCTCCGAGTTGCTCTGCTAAAACGGCAAAGTATCATAATTAGTTTTTCTTATTTGTCATATTGGTAAAACTACTTTATGTGGCAGGATACTTATACAATCTGTACATTATGGCTTAGTAAACATTTTTTAAAGCATTCTGCTTCAAAGCTGTTATATTGAATACATTTTCCCTGACAATAAGCATGATGCATTTACAAGTTTCTACTTACGATTTCATCCTAATTACCATTTATAACATTCAAGTGATGTTTATCTGGAAATAATTGACTTAATACAATTTCATATATCTCTCTTTCACTTAATGAGAAAGACAGGAAGCTTTTACACACTAAAAACATACCGAAGATGTAAATATGACTTGTGTAATCAGTGTTTCTATGTATTTTATCAAATCAAAGTCCCATTTCTCACTTGAAAGCAGGACTTTATGGTGGTGTTAATATGTGCTCGACTCATAAATTCAATTTTTGACACACCTTGAACAAGTTCGATTGCCAGCTCAGCTTTAAGCTCCTTTTTTTTTAAGGTACAATTTAAATAAATCATTATTTCCAGTAATTGTATTTTATTACATTAATGTATTTATTAAAGAAAATAAAAACTTACATTTATCGTTTTTCATTAATAAGTATAGTGTGGTTATGCTAAATTATAGCATGTTTAATAT
Source organism: Enteromius unitaeniatus (assembly GCA_032359435.1). NCBI lineage: Eukaryota > Metazoa > Chordata > Actinopteri > Cypriniformes > Cyprinidae > Enteromius > Enteromius unitaeniatus. The sequence continues at coordinate 18,518,122 of JAUMHI010000065.1, forward strand.
TTAATAATTGTACTTTCTAATAATTATTTGGTCAAATTAAATTTTTTTAAAGATCTAATTCCCACTATTAACTAAATTAACTATGCCTTAATAAACACCCAATTTGCTGTTAATTAATTAGTAAGATATTTAACTTCAACTTAATAATGGGATCTAAAATATGCTCACATACAATAAGGTATTAACATGAGCTTTAATAAACAGTTAAACTTCTTGAATGTTCAGTACGTTGCCTGGAGTGTTGCTTATAGTTATCGAATCATTAGCTTTTAATGTAACGTTAATAACTTCAATTCTGAGTATTTCTTAGCTTCTAGATGCTATACAGTAAACTAAACAGTATTTTGTGATTCTAGCAAATGGAGTGCTATTCACAACATGCCTCAGATCTTCAATAACAACACTGGTAATTGCAGTGTTAGTTCACATTAATCAAAGTGTCAGCTGCAGAGAACCAAAGGCTTTGTTTTGAGAAGGGCCTCCACCTAGCTTCCACCAGAGTGCATCTATTAAGGGGTTAAATAAACACTATTTGCTAATACAGCCTTTATTTCAGCTTGAGTGGAAGGAAACGGAGTCACTGAGTGTTTGCAATGCAGGTATGGAAGCAATCTCTTGAAAAAACGCAAACATTGTGGACTATCTGCAGTGTTTGTGTGCGTGTGTCTGTGAAAAAGACAGATAGAGGGAGAGTTGATCACTGAAAAGCTACTGCAGATGCTGCTGTGCGCACTGTCAGGTTGAGGGCTGGGGATGATTGCCACATCTGGAGTGAATTTATGCTATAATTCGCCGTATTACTGGTGCAGTCTCCATATAAGTAGCATGACCACGTTTACAGTCCAGTCAGTAAGCCTGCGAGTGCCCTCTGCCCTGCGCTAATTTATACTTGTACAGGGCGAAGAGCACAGAATTTATTATAGTCTCTACAGTACTTAAGTGTATTGCGCAGAAACATGCCATATTTCACCTCTGAATAAAAAGAATACCTATTTTAGTGAGGTCCATTTCCTTCAAAAAAATCGCATGTAATGTTTTAATCTGTGAGTTTTTTTCTTTATTCTGTAATTGTAGTTTTGTAAAAAATAAATAAACAAATAAAAATAAAACATTAAATTTCTGATTATTATTTATGGAAGCTTCTTTCGGTTTTAAAGCAAAAAAAAACGACAACTTTATTTCACAATTCAGACTTTTTTCTTGCAACTCTGAGTTTATCATACAATGGGAAAAAGTTAGAATTGCTCAAATTTGCATAATTTACATAATTGTGAGATAAAGTCAAAATATCATTATACTGTGGTGGGAAAAAATTGCAAACTTGCAAGATATAAAAAAAATCTGTAATAAAACTTAATACAGGGATTTCTTTTATTAATAGAGAAAAATCTGCATCAGCAAATGTAATACTCTTACTATTAATATATTGTATCTTTTTACATTAAGTACATTTACATTAATTTTTCATATTAGATTGTTGAGAATTTGAGAGGAAAAGTTACTTTAATTGTCCTATAACAAGATTTTTATTCTGAATTGTCAGGATGAAATATGACACAATAATATAGGTTAAATTAAGTAATCTGGCAGATACCTTTATCCTACAGAAAAGTCTAATTCTGTCACTAATGGTGGCATATTTCCAGACACACATTGATAGTAATCGAGTCTGATTGGTTTTCTTTGGCGCTGTATTTGTTTTGACTGACGAGATTCATTGTGGTTGAACTCCATGTTCATTATCATCTGATATCTATTTTTTATCTCTTAATTGTTTTTGATACACATGCTTTTATCACGTTGTGTGGTTACAGGAAGAAAAACGGATGATTTGAAAGCCTATCGTTCAGCTCCACACATTGTTTGTGTGTTTGTTTATAAAATATTTTGGCTGATTATGCTTTCAGCCATGAATACAAGTGTATCACCCTCAGCTATTTTAACACCTTCACACCTTTCCGCAGATTTCCCTTCTACAAAATGTAACCATTCCAGCAGATTCCGTCTGGGCCTGCAGATCTCCAAGTCTGGTTATACTGCTAACCAAAGACCGCTGTATCATCTGATCCATTTCATCCTCATAACAAACAAAAAAGAGGCCCGTCTACGCCTGAAGTTCTTTGATGAGTTGCTGTTATGTCTGGATGATGAGGTAATAATGAGGGTCTTACGCTGTTGATATATTAACACAAGTTCATTCCTGCACGTGGCGACTTGATTCTGCCGATATTCAAAGAAGCCAATGTTGTGACGTGGTTGGAAAGCTGGCTGAGCCAATCTTTGCTGTAGATTATTCCACCTCCCCCACAGTAACTAATGTGCAATCAAGATGAAATTTGCTATTATTATTATTATTATTATTATTATTGTTTACTGTGAATAATGATATATTGTGTCAACCACACATGCTGCTAATGACCCTTTTTGGAATCTCTCAGAATGTTATTTGTATTAAAATGTAATATCAGGTTATGTTCTGATGCATCAGACATCAGGAATGTTGACAAAGCCCATGGGCTAATTTGACAGACTAATTTGCAGCAGCAAAAACACATACTCAGACATAAAAGGTTGGAAGAGCTTCATGCAGCAGATCAGGAAAAAGTCTCGGCATGCCCAGATGTGATTCTGAGAGGAGCAGGGAAAAACAGTTACCTTGCAAAAAAAAAAAGAAAAATAAAGCAAACATGCTGTAAAAAAAAAAAAAAGTTTGTAATTTCAGTTGACTGCAGAAAAATATTTACAAATCTTGCACTCTTGCAAAAAATGTTATAAATTACCCAGAAGTGGAAGCTTGTTATTACTTTTTTGTTTTATCCTACACGCTTCTTTGTACTTCCTGTAAAAGTGGCACAGACAGTCTTTATTTTTTTACCATTTTAATGGAAAAAGAAAAAAAATCTTAATTTTATTTTAAAATATGATATTAATATTTTCATTTTAATGAAAATTACATGAAAGTTTTCTTGCCGTATGTGTATAAAAAAATACAGGAAAATACATATTTCATTTTTTTGCATTTATGTTGTTTAGTTCATGTTTATTGCTTTAGTGTCGCGTGCCTGATTTATTAATTTTTTAGACATATATAAAAATGCATATTTTACAATGAATATCTATTAATCAAAATTGCTATTATTTTAACTATAAATTAATTTATTTAGTTAGTTATTTTTGATGAATAGATCTAAGCAGGTGCTAAGATCACTGACATGGAAGTGGCTTGTGAAATGACTTAATTGTCCAGTTTAATTGATTTTACGTCCAAAAGTGTTTCCAGATACATGCATGGATTTGATTGTGTAAAAAATTATTTTTCCAGTATTCTTTAAATAGAAAAAGAGTCATTTAAAAAAAAAAGTTTTGCCAAATAGCTAGTAGGTGATGAATTGTTTCCTGACAAACTGAAGATGCAGAAAACCACATTTAAAGACACTCATACAGGGTTTAATTAGAGACCTTCAAAATAAAGGCAAAAAGAACCAAGATGTCATTAAATGGCGGTTTCTTAGTGCACAACATTTAACAACCATTCTTAAAAAGACAAAAGAAATTTAATGTGAATATATGCACAAATCAGCCAGGATGTGAACCAGCCACCAAAGCAGAACTTTAAAGTCTTTTTCCTGCTTTGCATGTTTTGTCGCCTCCATCTGACTAACTTTACTGTAAAAGCGCATTGTTCTGTTTCTTTTTTTCCGCATTGTAAAAGCAACATAACACATCCAGCAAACTTGTAAAAGCCTTTTAACTTGTTGTAAATAAGAGAAAAAGGAAGAGTTAATTGGGAATGTTTTGTTTTTTTTACCTTTAAATGCATGTTAAGATCTAAGACATTCTTTACGCTTCACAAAATGCAATATGCATTGAGGAAAAACAATGCACATCTCTCAGGGATGAAAGAAAGAGTAAATATAACCAGATAAATATAACCTGAGGCAAATTTAAAATCCATGCAGGAATTTGAATTAAGAGTAATAAAATAAGGCAGGCAGCCGGAAAAGCACGCAAGTCTACGTTTGTTATCCTTACAAGTAGCTTTCTCTCTCTCTCTCAAAGTAGCTTCTTGGTTAAGGAAATACCCACACACAGGTGTGGAAATTAACCATGCATGCCACCCACACGCTGCCCAGCAGTCGGATCCATGCTTTGCTGTGTTATGGCGGCAGCATGGTCATGTTTATCCTCCGTGTCTGGTCTTTTCCAGTGATTTTTTTCCCCCTCTCCACTCAGAATGCTCTTAATAATCAAACACTTCAGACCATTTTACAGAGTCAAGCATTACGAGATTTGTCTTTCGGGACGCAGGAGAGACCCAATATGAGCCAATTAAGATAAACACAGAAGTGGTGACTGTGCAGAAACGCTGGAAAAACGTAGAAACGGTCTGACTCACTTCTCTTCACTGTGAAGTGAAGCGTTACAGGAAAATGAGCATCAAAATATACATTGCTGCCTTTGAAACGAACACTAGGCCGTTCTGGGGCTACATAGCTCAGCTGGTGGTCATGTTCAAACCAATACGGGTGTGTGGAACAACTGAACATGCTGTAAATCTGAGTATGTGTTCCGCGACTCCAAACATCATCAGCTAAAACTGGATTCAGTTTACACGTGTTTCCATATGAGCGAGAATGTTCTTGGAAATAATAGTTGTTCTGTGGTTCTTCACAGCATCAGTATAGAACCCTATTGTTTGGGTTATGTTTAGCTATAACACTCTTTGGATATCAAAAAAAAATTGATGTTATTGAATAGATTTTTCAGACCATTATACTGGTTTATTTTATTACCGTTTTTTTAGCTGGAGAGTAAAACATTTATGTGGAACTTAAAAGACTGTAAAAACCCTTTTTAATCTAATTGGAAGCTTTTTTTAGGACATTTAAAAATATGCTGTCTTAATGCACAATGGTGATCATGAATGAATGATCAAGCATGTAGACAAAACAACAATAATAATAATACAAAATAAATGTAAATAAATAAATATTCAAATAAATACATATGGGAATAAACACGTTTCAAAATAATAGAATGCATAAACAAGTGACAAAAAAACATAACATTTAAAGTAATAAAAAAATACTAAATGTAATTTAGGACTATTTTTTAGAAAATTATTTTATAAAGTCTATTTACTCACTCACTTACTGCAGGTTTGAACCTCGCCAGCTGTTTCTGATTTACTAGAAAATATTAATTTTTACTTTCTATTACGCATAATTTCTTTTCCACAGATAGAAATGAATATTTATTATATACATTTCAATGGAAAGGAGAACTTTAGATCTTTAATTAATAAATAAATAAATAATTATAAAAATTATAATAATAATAAAAACGGTTGTAAGGTGAAGAATGAGAAAACAAAATTCTAGTGGTTTTAGCATATTTCAATGCTTGTTTTGTCTTATTTTATATGAATTATCTTGGATGTTTACTTGGGTCTTCTTGTGGGGCCCTGGACCCCTGGTTGAGAACCACTGCATTAATCATTGAAATCATTAAACTGAGTGTATACGCCATATTTATTATTTTGATACAGTTTTAACTTTGCAGTAGAACAATCTTAAATTTTGCACAGAACCCTTGAACGAAAATTCGGTCCTAATTTAGTCACCCTGTCATTCCAGCCCTTTACTACTTTTTTCAGTGAAACAATAAATAGGTATCTTAAAAAAATTGTTCCACAGGGGAATAAAAAAAGTTTGGAATGAAACAAGGGTATGTAAATGGTGACATTTCATCGTAGCGTGAAGTGTCCCTTTAAAACGAGTAAATCGACACATAGTTGCATGTCGGTGAAGCTGAATACAGAGGATTTCCATATGTTATGGCCTCCGGCTGTTCACACATCACGTTGGGCGTTGAGTGCATATGGTGTTCTGAGACTGTTTCTTTTGATGCTGCACATACACAAACCCTCCCACTCTGGGTTCTAGATCAAACGCTGATTGAGCGTTGGATGTGTCATGCCACACTGCTCAGCAACAGAGATGTTTTGGACATATTTGTTTGCTGAGGGATTTTATCAATAGATGATGCAGTTGTTCGTTAAAACGCACACTGTAATTTTAATCAAGGCATCAAGATCAATGTTGTATGTGGACCGTAGAGGTCCAAGGGGCCAAGACACCAGTGAAAAACACTTGTTAACTATAATTTGTGTTCGTCAAGGATGTTAATCATAGGCCAAGACTGCTGTTTACCTTGTGCCTTCAATGCACGATACTGCAGAATGACTTTGTATCAATAAATGGTGTTGTTTGGCAGATTTTTGTAGTAGCTAGTGAGTGGTAAGCCTCACAGAGTTCTGGAGACTTTGTCAGTGTTTTGTCTATGGAGGAAAGCCCCGTAATTCATAACAGTTTTGCGAATTTCTCCGTTTGTTAGTCTGTGTGGCTTTTGATCTGGCACAGCTATGCACAAACAGGCTTTGACTACAATCATTCGTTTGTCTTGCAGTGAAACACAAGAAGCCGAGAACAGCACAGAAAATGCAAAGCCCTGTTTATAGTCTGTACTGTATTTATGAGAGCAGGCTGATGACATTGATTTGATTTAAAAGGCAGACCACCTAAGGAATTATGGGAAATAAATTAAATATTTTAAGAAACACACATTATTTTAAGAATACACATTTACCATGTGTGTATATATATATATATATATATATATGTATTTGTGTGTGTGTGTGTTTGTGTGTGTTCTTGCTCATTAAATTGCTTCATTATTGTATGATTATTGTGTGAATAATAATTGCATGTCAATTTGAAATTTTTATTACTGTATATTTTATGCAGCTGTATTCAAATGTATATATTAAAAAAGGTTTATATTATAGTCAATATTATGTATTATTTACTGTTATCATTAAGATGCTATTGTATTAGTCTTTATATTATGGTTTCATTTGATTTTGCAATTTTTTTATATGTCAGTGTGTGTATATATGTATATATATATATATATTAGTGGTGTGCCGTTATCGAGACTTTTATCGCGCAAAAATATTGCTGTTACTATATTCACAAAGTTGTGTTGGGAGCTGGGTCAACACTACACAAGCTATGATGACTTTCACCTTGATATTTTAGCGCGGATGAATACCTACGTTAGCCGAATTGCACTGTAGCCCTATTCGGACTAGTTTTCTAAACTACAGTATGTGTGAGCTTCGATTCTTATCACCTGTCGTCCGTGTTTATTACAGAGTTGAGAGGGTCTGTTTTGTTCATCTGGGTGTCACAGAGATCACGCGCTCTGTATGAGTGTATTGCTATAGTCATTCAGATTGATTACAATTAGTATAATCACAAATACCATGGTGAAGCTAAATGGCTAGTACAGCAAAACCATGTTAATGTGTGGTTACTTTAGTTCAACTATTATGTTTTTTATTTGTAGTAAACACACGTTTCATTTTGATAATTAAAACAGATGTAACCAAGTGCAGAAATTAACGTGAGTAATCCTACCTGATACTGATATTACAATAACCCGTGATCCGGCTCTTTATTTGTATTTATTTATTTATTTTATATATCAAAATATATTAAACCTGCATGCAGTAAGAACATCTACAGCATATCGTGTTGGCTAAAACACACAAGGAAACGCGTTGTGAAAAATAATATCACAGACATTGCATTCGGACTGTAGAATTATCACAGAGGTTGTGAGAGAAAAACACAGACATGGCAGATTCGGATGGGATTCAAATCACCAAGTACGTCTGTGAAACAAAACATTCTGTAACGACCCGCTGTAAAACTAGTCCCATCCAAATAGGGCTTTACTTTTAGTCATTATTTAGGTAGCACACATATTCTGAACGCCTTTGGCAGAATTCAATTGAGCCATTTTAATCTATCTTAATCTAGATTAATTAAAAAATGTATCTATGCCCACTCCTAATATATATATATATATATATATACACATTTTTCATTCAGTTTTAGTTATTTTAGACTAAATTTTATTTTAAACTAAATTCAAATGAGAAATGTTTCCATGGCAGCCAGCTAAAATTAAAAGTATTTTATTTTATTTTGGTTATCATTTCAAGTAATGGTTGCTATTATGATTTTAGTTTTGCAGCGCACATAAGTAATTACTTATGAATTTGTACAATTCTTTGTTTATACCGACCGGAAATAAAATATAGATTTTATTGATTTTAAGACCCCTTCATCCAGAGATAATAAATGTGTTGACTGTAGCATTGGAAGTTTTGTTGAGTAGAAAATCACTTATTGCTCTGCTATGGTCACTGTAAAGAGTTCCTCAGCCATCATAATCAGACAAAAGCTTGCGGTCTCCAGGGATCTCCATCCAGTGCTCTCCGTAATTATTGTCCGGATTGCATGCAGTCTAAACTGTAACCAACAGGAAAAAATGCATGTGAATCATCTGAAGTAGAGTATTGTATGCCTGCCCTATATTACTTACAAATCACTGGCTGCCTGCTGCATCGCCGTTCTACATCTTCTGGTGATTTATCGGTTCAAACGTTAGCTATCTATTGAAAACATGTGTCTCATATTAAAGTCTTCCCCTCCACTTCAAATAAATCAAGCATACTTGACACTCAAGTTTATTGAAGCCATATTACTCAGAGCCAAGCAGAGACGGCTGCCTCTTAAACATTTACATATTTGGGATGACAGAGTTTTTAGAAATACAAAATTATACACATTTAAATTAGTTCCATGAAGCCAGATAGATTCAGTTGCAATTAAAGTGACACTGATCAGGAGTGCAGCCACAGTACGAACAAGACGCCGAGCAGTTGGCTGATGCTGTATTTCCACTGACTTGACAGAAACGAGCACAACAAACAAAGCGGAACTGCCAAACGGACCCACAACGACAACGGCTCTTTGAACCGCTGCGCTTTCGCGTCGCATTATTATTAATGGACTAATGTGATTATGGGGCTTTCAGCATATGAACGCTTCACCTCATTAAAAAGCTTCCTGTGCGAATGTCTACGGTCCAAATCAAAGCATGTCATCAACTTATGTTCATTTGTTATTTTCACCCTGTTCCAAATTCAGACAATCCGAAGACATGAATTCAATAAGCTACATTCACTGCAGGCATTTTGCTCTTTTCTAATTCATTTGTACAGTAGTTATTGGTTTTTTTGTAGCGTTCAACCAGACAGTTGATTTCTATGAGTGCCAAGTTTCCCGGTAATAACAACCACTCAGCTTACTAAAACTGTATTGCATTGGTTAATACTATATTTATTATGTAAGATAAAATCAGACAATCAAAAAAAACCCATCTTAATTCTTAGCGTGTAAATAAGATGCAACACTCACCACCACAATGGCGATTTTCAAGTAAAAAAAAAAAAGTGTACTGTTATTATTTTAATTTTAAAATCAATCATAATTTTTAGCGTGTATATAAGATGCAACACTGATCACCACAGTGGCGATTTCCAAGAAGAACAATACTGTTACTTACTGTTACTGTTATTATTTTAATTTTGCTATTTTAAATATTTTCTGTTCATGTTGACATGAAATGTATTATTTTACCATGCAGTTTGATATGTTAATATACATCTTTTATTTAGTATTTTAGAATTTATTTTGTTTTATGAGTAAATATCAGAGCATTTCCCCTAGACTTATTTTCCCCTAGAATTCCTTAATTTAATATGATTGATATAAGCTAACAGCCTGAAAATAGTAATCTTGGCTAGTAATAGTGGCCTTTTGAAGTTTCTCTTGTTTGGTGCCATTTCATTAAATATTTTGAAGGCTGTCAGTTAACGCTGAAATACCATAGATACGCTCTGTCCAGATAAATAAACACAGATAGCTCCTAGTGGCGGACGTCAACGGGTTATTTTGTTCACTTCGCCGGCCTGCTCCAGTTATATAGAAATACTGCTTATTTTGCTATGTTTCAGAATATCAAACTCATGTCTGTTAATATTAAAAACAGACATCAGCACTGCACGGCATGCTGTTTTTCTTTGGCACCGCCTGCGAAAGTGGAGAAAAAACAGCAAAAGATGTATTTAAAATTCCTTTCGAAAATGTAAACGGCTTGATTTATATTTTACACCGGACTTGTTGAAGTTCAAGAGGCCTTGGATGTGAGCTGCAGAGATAAGTAGCTAAAAACCCAACTCTTGAGTAAAGCCCACCCCAAAATAGAATGGTACATTCCAAACCAATATAACAGTGGCAAAACACCATCACACGACCACAGTAAATGGTAAAATTATTGTGCGTCCATTCTAAGGCATGCCTAAAAAAGCCCACTGTGTCCACACGCACTACCGCAAGCATCAGATAGCACTTAAAAAAATCCCTCTTCCTAATGTATGACTAAACATGCATGGCCAGTTCCAACAGGACAGTGTGTACCATCTGAGTTTACTCTGTCACAACGCAACAGAGCTGCCATCCCTTCAATAACAGGATATGGTCACGGTTTGCAATGCATAAAATGCACTTAAATGGCATTTTAATGTTTTTCTGCCCACTTCCAATGGCATTTTGGAATTTGCACTTCGTTTACTGTTCAGCCAAGCAAGCTATGCCAGTCCATTCAGCAGAACTCAAATGTGATTAAAAAAGGAAGAGGTTCTTATTACAAGCGACGAGAAACTCAATTAATACCGCCATTAGATTACTTCCAAGCAAGAGGAAAGGACCGACCTCAGTAGGTCATGGTTTAATGCTGTTAATCGTCTGCTCTATAGCACGGCCTTGATCTGCATACTTCTGGTGAGGTTCTTGGGAGTGTCTAACCCACAGCAAAACCAGAAATATATCTGCACCACAGTTGGTCTTCGAACCACCCACTTAAAACTTCCTCTAAGGACAAAGAACCCAAATGACATTCGCAAACCAAGCAGAAACGCACACGCATTTAGTGCCAGTGTTTTGATTCATTTTTGTTTGTTTGTTTTTGTCTTTTATCCAGCACTGGCTAAGTATCTTAGCATTATTAAAAAAAAATTAAATAAAAATGGGTCATGTCTTTGTAAATAAACAAGGCTATGACTATGAGATTTTTCTTTTCTGCTGACCATTGGGGAGCGTCTTTTTTATCCAAAAGTGAACACTATCTGTCTGCCTGTATGTGTGTATGTATATATATATATATATATATATATATAAACGTATATTAACAACACACCAAACATAACTATATTAAAAAAATACTTATGGCTATGTACATTTACAAAGAAGTTTGGCTTCAATGTAGTTTATGGATAAATAAATTTTTCCAGTGAATATTCCCTTTCACTCAAGAAAGTTAAAAGTTAAATATATTGTGAATGCTGTTTTATTTTGTTTTCAAAACCTAATTCAAACAACTGTCAAAGTCTTTTAACCTGGTTTATACTTTTGGCAGACGGAGATGGCACTGCTTTTATGGCTGACAGTGTGGCCAACACTCACAAAACAAACAAGAACTCCAGACTGTTTTTGTTACAGTTACCCCTGATCTGGCTGACATAGTAGAATCTATTGTATTTACATAAATAATTTGTACATACTGTAAATATTCTATATATGTAATGTACATGTGTGTGTGTAATATTTTCCTCAAAAAATGTTTTTCCTGTGATGCAAACAAACATGTGTTAGTATTACTGTTGAAGACAGTTGCATAATATTTTTGTGGAAACTGTGGTATATTTTTCAGTTGTCTTTGAGGATTTAAAGTTTCAAACAATTTAAAAGCCCTTACTTTCACTTTTGGCAAATTTAATGTATTCTTGCTGAATAAAAACTCATCCTTTACATCCAAAAATACTCATCCAAAAATACTGAAACACTGAATAAAGAAATGGTGCAGTAATAAGTATGAAATTTTGAAGTAAAGACTTACTTAAATACTTTTTTATGTAACAATTGATTCACTAATTTTGCAGTCACAGTTATTATATAAAGAAAAATCTGTACTACACATAGCTTATTTTTTGTCAGTGTTAACCTAGTTAGCAGATATATATTCTTGTTTAGCACTGCCATCTCTTTAAAGCGTTGAAAGTTCTCTCTACTCCACCACTCGAACGGTATAATAAAATATGCTTTCCATACACAACATAATATGCGAAAACAACTTTTTGTATAATCCTACTCACGCCTAACAGTCGCATCTCTTTCTGTAGGAGAAGCAGAACACTATTGAGCCTGTGTACAGTGTGTGTCATCAGTCAGCTTATTTCTGATTGGAGTAATTGAGTGTATTTCTTTCACTCCAGTCTCCCCAACACCCATTACGGAGTCAAGCGAGCGGTAAGCCAGCAGTCTATGTACTCATAAAACAAAGCTACAGCAGATTTATTTCACAGACGTGATTAACTGCACAGGAAAAGTGGCTAAATGTTGAAATGAACATTTTTGAGACTCTGAAGTGAAGAATTGGGCCGTAGAGTATAATCGTCACTGTATTTCATAGTACAAACGTGTTCCATTCAGCAATTCTTCATTAGACTCACGCCAACATTAATTACACGGTCTGTATTTAACTTCAGTAATATATTATCAGTCTGTGCTGTTAAACTCACATTCGTAAATTGCGGCCAATGATGGCGAGGCCTCGGTCAGCTGGTGAGACCATCTTTGAGATACGGTCTGAAGCTGTGTAGATGATGCACCAAAAGTCGCTCCTCTGGTCGCCTGCTCTTGATTATTCAGATTTACCAATGACTTTGTGGGTTTACCAAGATATCAGCATCTCTCATCAGCTCTCTGACTACAGCATTCAAACCATATGTGAGGTGAAGATGTAGACAGGGTGTTGCTGACTGAGGATATAAGTATAAGTGTTTCTTTTATTAATAGAAAGTTGAAAACAATACAATATTTATTTGAAATTTAAACAAATGTATAACTAGTACTGTCAAACGATTAATCCGGATTAATCACATCTATAATATATTTTTTGTGCACATAATGTATGTATACAGTATGTATTCTGTATAATTATGTATATATAAATACACATATACAGTATATATTTTCTAAATATTTAAATGTATTTATATGTATACATATATTTTATATTGTATACGTTTATATATATATATTTAGATTTACAATTTATATATAAATATATTTTATATATATATAACATATTTCTCAAATATATAAATGAATGTGTATTTATATTTAAACTATGAATGTACACACACACATACTATGTAAATAAAAACTTTACTTATGTGCAATTTGCTTGTGTACCTGGGTGTTGATTTTTACACATTCAGCTGACAGAAGATGCTTTTGATGTTCTGCCAGTTTGACACCCCCTTTAGAAATAAAGGTACAAACGCTGTCACTGAGGTGGTACACACTTTTGTACCTGTTAGGATCAATTATGTACACTTTAAGTACTATTTTGTGTCTTTAGGGTACCAAAATGGACCCTTTAGGTACAAACGACCAAGCTGCTGCTTTTATTTCTGAGAGTGCTGTACAGCATATTAAAAGGGCTGTACAGTACTTCAATCACATACTTCATGCATGTAAATTAAATGTGCATCTTTCCTGACTAAAGTCTAGTCTGCTTTCTTGTTTGTTTGTATGGAGGATATCAGGTTGTGTAAGCCTCTTGAGTTGAGTAACTGGACAGCGACTAGAGGAAAGACAGCATCATATATATCGATCAGAGATGGAAACATGCTTCCTCTTTCCAGTTTCCTTTCAATCTCTTCATCTCTGTAATTCAGTCTAGCAACCGCATTACCCGGAGTGTTTACTGATCAATTCGAGATTTGATTTACCACAAAACCAACAAATCTGTACATTCACGTAAATGTTATTAGTGCCACTCAAGTTTGCAGTGAGAGTCCCGTTCGCTTTTATTCGTCCTCGATTAGATTTGGCAATGAGCTAGCTGCGCTAGTCCATTAGCACTGCGTAAACAAGTACTTCATAGTGTGAGTGCAGCTCTTAACCAGAAAATAAGTTTGAATTAAATAATTCCTTCTTTTTGTAGAAGGTTTTTTTTTTTTATGTGGATGTACTTTATGGGAGGAAATAATTATGAAAATAAATGAGTTTTTACTTTGAGCACTTGGGGTTGGATTTTGTGCAGTTGCTAATTTTTTTTTTTTTATCATTATATTATTATATAGCTAATTATTTAGCAAAAAAATAATTATTTTGAAAATTAATTGCAAAGCCAATAATTATAACATTAAAAAACTATCATCTAAAATTATTCAGGAATGGAGATTAAACTATATATTTGATGATAAATTGTATGAAATTGTTCATTTTTACACATATTTTATCATATAATTGTGCCCTCGTTTCCTTTATGAAATATAATCATGGTTTTACTGTTTATTATAAATTGGCATATTGGTTCTCCTTTGTATAAGCACAGTGTTACTATAAATAAAGATGCAAAATTGTACTTTCAATAAAAATGTAATAAATAAATACTTTTATTGTTATTTGCATAATTTACAGATTATGAATATTGTATGTGTTTTGAATACAATTCATCTTAGTTACATTAGATTTAGTCTCGCGGAGCCAGACCTTCAGACTGACGCCACTTTCTTTGGTCAAGGCCCGCCCATAACCGACATGTCAAACAACCAATCACAGTTCGTTTCGTTCAGCGTCACGTTTCGGGGTGAGGAAATGTTCCCACAACAACAGAACGGTGTGCAACAAGTCATTCAGCATAGAAAATCCTGATGAGACGCTCGCGGTAAACATCTGTTTGAAGCATATCTCTCCACTTTTTAACACCCACAAGCACTTCTGGAGAACCGAACACAATACTGAATCGGCCAGCTGCGATGTCAGTGTCTGTTGTTTCATGTTTGCCAGCAAACGCGGCTGATATCCCCTTCTGAGTTAGGTACTTCACTTGATCTTCCATAATAGACAGGAGGGGATGCACAACTAGTAAAATTGGATCGCATACTTCTGAGAATCCAACGTTTAACTGATCTTAATAAATGCTTATTGTTACTCATGTAAACACGTTTTTTCCCCGCAATTACACGTCTGCACTTTGTTTCCCGGTGGACGGCAAATAAACGCGACACTCGCGTCCCACAGAAAGCCCAAATATGGCATAATTTTTAGCGTTAAACAGATTCCGTAAACAAATAAGGTTTTCAAGTCATCGCCAAGTACCAATCCAACCAAAATTTATAACAGAACAGTACAAGTGCTACTGCTCCCTTAACATTTCTACAAACGTCTGTTGAGTGTGACCAATTGACTGAGACCCGTAATACAATCATGGGGGAAATTAGTATCCAGACTACTGAAAGAGAAATTAAAGCAAAAAGGAAAATCCGAAGTAATAAATTGTCCTGCGAACAGTCTATTTTAAAAGTCAAATGGCCCTCGTTATGACCACCCAAGAACTAGGTGTCATTTCGTCTTACTGAAGATTTTCACAGAAGCATACGGGTTCTGCCTTATTGACCACACACGCAAGTGTAATCGTAAAACAGGGAAGATATTAAAAGGAGTAAAATAACACATTTCCTTGAAAGGTTAGCAATAATGGAAGGTTCTTTTGAAATGAACACTGTATCCGGAGTCTGCAGCCCTCCAAGGTTTGCCCTCGCACTTCCAAAACAAGCAATCCAGGAATATCAGATCCCTGCTCAAATCTTTCCCAACAAAGAAAAAATGACATTAAATGTGACATGAGCACAAACTTTAGCAAAAGAAGAAAAGGTGCTCAGGTTTAGGGAGTGTTGTCTTAGACATTGGTTTGTACTGTAAGTTGATTGTTGCTTTTTCTGGTGAGATCCTTCAGAGATAAGTCATCTGTATTGTAAAATCATCTATCTATAATTACAATGTGGCATGTGGCAGCTGTAATGAACTGAGATGTAATGTGTGAAACAACATATAAATATGAATAATATACATTATTGCAATGTAAACATTGTGCTGCATTGGTACTGGATTGAAATCATAATGCAGTGTTGTGAAATTTTGAAGAGCTCATATGAGGCATGATCTTTTTTTAATCCTAATATCGCAAATGCATTATTTTTCTTGTGCAGATGTATTTTGTGGAACATTGTTAAAACGTTGTGCAGCGACTGTACCAGATTGAAACTGAAATCCAATGTTATTAAAACATTTTGTGCTTGCTGGGACACTGCTTACTATATTTGGAAAATGTCCTTCAGCCATTGTTTCCCTACCAATGAAGCCTGGTAATACTAACAGAAAGGTGTAAATTATGCGTGAAACTGTGAACTCTTGAAAAGCTGGGTTTTATTACAGGAACTATAATATTTTGTGAGACATGAGCTGGTCATATTCAGCATCTTGCTTGAGGTAAAGGCAGAAGCTAACCAAACCGAGAAATTCCCCTAAGCTTATTTTTAGCAGTGCTTGGTACATTTTGCATGTCTAAATAAAAACACAGGCTTTTTTTCTTCGTCATGCTTTTCTAAATGTCAAGATGGGGAAAATACTTGCATTTGTAGTTCAAATTAAGCCCGGGTTGAAAGAAGACATTTGAGGGAGAGGAGAAAAACTTCCAAGGTGTCTTGCATATGGTCATTTGCTCAGGGTCAGTTGTTTTGAGGAATGGTCAGCAAACAGTCGAGCAAATATTTATGTTGGATCCAACCTTAAAGCCTTCGCTTCTGAGCCAAATGAGCATCTTATTAAATCTGTGACAGGTTCATAACAAAATAGCCCAAATCCCTAATCTATTTCCTTAAAATTACACATTAATATTATATATCACAATGACATCCAAGCTAATTAACGTTCCAATGAATTTCAGGACTTAAAATCCCAAATCAAGTCGTCTGCGATTATCATCAGGTTTTACTCCACAGGCCGTCTTCCTTTTACCCACAATCCAAGACTAGCTGAAAGGGTGTCAGGGTTACTGTTTGAATCATGATCTCTCAGGGCGATAAAACCATTCGTTAGTATCTGAACTCTGAGGATTGAACAGACCACCAGAATGGAGGATTGTTGGCACCGAGGCAGACTCTTTGGTGATCCCATTAAATCATCTTTGCCTGGTTCCATCTCAATATAGCAGCAGAGTAAATATTTGAGTAATACTTACTGAAGGTACAGCTCTGGGTTCGGGCCAAAATCACCACTACAGGCAAAATGACTGAATAGGGAGTATTCAGTATAGCCACCGATCATCACAGAATTCAGCATGTCTGCGTCCCAGGTGTAAGCCGAAATAAAATGACGCTGGTCCTGCTTTGGGACCTTAGGGGTTACAAACCAATCAGGCAAAGGCGGCCGGCTGTTCTTTGATGAAGAATGGGTAGTGAGGTGAAGATGGGTGGTGTTCCTCTCACCCTAGATCAATAGTGCTAAAGCTTTCATTTCACACTTAGGCCAATAAATATTACTTAAAATCCTTGATGAAAACTGGAAAAATGTATTCACCTTATTTTGCACATCGGAAGTTTCTTTTTTCGGTGAGTTCTCATACATTAGCCACTGGAAGTAAATAACTAGAAAATGAACAAGTCTTTTAAAACAATACTTTCAGGATTTACTATAGACGTGCAGTGAATTATTAGCACTAAAAAGTTATTATTTCAGTTATATAGGTGTCCCCGACCGAACCCGAGTGCGTCCAGATCCACCCCAGATCTTTTCACACAGCATGACTATCTGGAGTAGCATTCAGACGCTGCTGTGTTCACACTGCACGATAGATCAGTCACAGGTGGTTTCACACTGCATGACTTTACAACAGGAAGAATCGCAACTTTGTCACACAGGCAAACCCACACGAAAAGTGACATCAAAACAACGCGAGATTCCCGTGTGCAAAACCTCACGAGTTCTCATGTGAGACCTGGGGTTATTATTAAAAATGATAGCAAGCAAAAGACGCTTGCCATTCAAAATTGCATGTGCGCTCATTTGCAACAAAAAAAAAGATTATGGAGGAGGAAATTTACCTTCTATACCTTCGTAACTCCTCCCCTAATGTTCCGTTGCCCTGGATGTTGCTCTCTCATTGGCTGTAGGTAATCGCCAATGTTATTCAGTCAGAACACATTTCACACGGCATGATTCTGAATGATGTCGGCGATTCTCTCGGATCGCGTCTGTGTGATTGTCACTCGCGTGAATGAGCGCTGATTTGCCTGTTATATCGGGCATTTGTCTACGATTTCTCAAAACCTGTCGGCGAGTCAAAATCGGGGCTTAGATCGTCTAGTCTGAACTCGGCATTAGGTTTTGTTCAGTAATGAGAATTACATACTAAAAGTATTGCTGTTGCTAACGCAGCTTTATTTTTCAAATGTGTGGCAGTTAAAGTTTGTCTTTTGTTTTCCAAGTTATTACTACCAAATGAATGAATGACTTAAATGAATCAGTTTGTTCAGATCGTTTGGTTTAAAGAATTGGCTCATTTAGACAGTTCATTGCTGTAAAATGTTTTATAAAAAATATTCACTGATACATCATATCATAGTAATTACTACATATTCTGTTTATGTAACATACAATAGTAAACTTTTAAGTAGTGTGGCAGTAACCCTGTTGTTTTTACGTTTCTTAGTTAAACAAACGTAAGTTACTTTTAGTTTAATTATATCACCTTCACCGAGAACTTTTTTATTATTATTATATAATCTAATAGTTCAAATTTTTATGTTGTGCAGTTAAATATTATTAATATAAATGGCTGCATTTTGTGATGAGTTTATAGCAGATTTATTTAGCATTTTGCTTTGTGGCTGTTTTTGGTCCAATGTACTGTATGCATAACTCATTATTGAAATATTTGCAAAGGAGGTTCAGCAAACTGTTTACTCATGTACACGGTAATGTTGAATAAGCAAGTTTTGCCTCAGACTATTCATTTCATCAACATCACGACAGATGCGTCTGAACTTCAACCTCTAATCACAATGTCTGCTAATTTTAGGTACAAAATTGTTCTGACATGCATTGCAGCGCAGTATGCTTCTATGATTATTTTAAGACTGGAATTTTTATACATATCTGTATCAATGTTTACATTCTGTTCTTGATTTGAGACTATGTTTTTTTTTTTATTTAATTTAACAATCTTTGTTAGAATTAGAAAAAATTGTCAGTTCAGGATTTAGAATTTAAATGAGGCAAGACCAAACCAAACACAAAGATCGACACAACAGCTCTGACTCACTACTGACTCAGACAGAACTCCAACTCTAAACATTAAAGTTGAGGATGGGGAGCCTCAGTCAGATTATGGGACTCATTGTTTTACTGCGATCTTAAATGCAGCTCTCATGTGAAGAGGCAGAGCACTGTCATCCAGTCTCACCCAAAAGACTCTTTGAGCACACAGAGATGTTTTTGTTCACTTTGTTTACTGCACAGTGTAGATCACAGTGACATATTAGCCTGGGTTCTCTGTCAAAGTGAGCATCTCTCTGTCTGTCTTTCTGTCTGTTTAAACTTGACATTATATTATAGTCTTAAAAACATGACATGTATAGATTGCTGTTAAATGTAGGTAAATCTTCATAATATAGAAATACACAATATATGGACTTCTAAAAGCAAAAGTCTCTTAAATATTTTATTTAGAGGCTTTAAGTAGTATATAGCACTTAATTCTGATTCATTTGATGAATGAGTCCATTCAAAAGATCAAATATGATAGTAAAGACATTTTTGATATAACAGAAGTATTTAAATATGACATTAATGCTATTCTTATGAACTTTGTATTAATCAAAGAATCTGGAAAAAAAAAGTTAACTAATAATAATTTAGAATTTAAAATTTAAAAGTTTAATGTGACACTAAAGACTGGAGTAATGATGCTGAAAATTCAGATTGTGTCACAGGAATAACATTTTAATATGTTAATTTGTTAAGTTATTTGAAATTGTAATAATATTTTACAGGATGTAAAAAAAAATGATTAGAAATTAGAAACATTTTTTCAAAAAAGTAATAATTGTTTTCAAACAGGTTTCCTCAACAGGTCTATTATCTGTTTAAACCTATTCATATTAATTAATTCACAACTGTCTGTACATTTTGACTTGTTTTGCCATTCTTATGCTTTGAGAGTTCTGTAAATGTCTGTATATGCCTTCGGTGGACATGTAAAGCCTTTCATAAATCATGAAGAAGGAAAACAGATGGATTAACATGTACATAGGTAGCTCCTAATTCCCTCCAACAAGTAATTAGACTTGCGAAGGAAAGTTTTGGAAGTCATCTGAAGTTCCCCAGAGACGCTGGCGTTTTGAACTGCTGTGTAGGTAGACTCATGTTTATCCTGGATAGGATTCTTGATTAAAATGGCAGAGAATAAGAAATTGCCTGAGTTTGCAGTGGTTAGGCCACCAAACTAAAATATCTTCTTTAGCAAAATAATGCCGTTTCGCTGTTTCTTTACTTTTTTTTACTCTTTCGTTCAACAATTTTGATTTAATTTCAGCTGTAGGAGTTATTTTTAATGCATGTTGTACTTGTAAGAGTGCCACTCGATATTAAACATCCCCTTTACCCACCCAAACCCCCCCCATCCTACGCTGAGGGCGATTTTTATTTTCCTTCCAAGCTGCAACTCAAAAAACAGTCGAGCAGACACCACAAGAAAGGCCCTCTAGGTCACTGGAAGATGTAGACTCACCATTGGACGGCAAAAGAAAAATATCTACTTTCATTCAAATTATACCTTACAGACCATACCGAACAATTCACATCAAATATAAACATCCTTTTGGAAATATAACTTCACATATTGAGTTTCTCTCTCTTTGGATGTGCCATGGACTTTGTAGAAGCCAAACAGTACTTCACGAATCCCTCTCTTCTGTAATACGGTGGATCGTCTTAATATAGTAGATCCCCACCTTTAACGATGCTCAATATTTGTATTTGTAGCTACTGCCAACAGGAACTGCTTGCAAGTGGTGTTTGTTTCCTATAAAAGCATGTTAATTCAGAGGTGGCCACAGTGTAAACTAGCCTGGCGTTTTACAGATGTAGCCTGTTAAACTAAATCACTGTACCTGCCTGTTCCTTTCGTACGGCTACGGGCAGGATATCAAGCCAAGTCTTAACGTGTGTGTGTATATATATATGATCTGTGTTATTGCTAATTTATTTTTAACATTTTGAAAACATTCTGCCTGCCAAATTGGTGCTTCATTATGTGGTATTCATTTGCAGATTTTAAATATTATATCTAAAATTAACTGCTTTGAATGACTTGGTAGGGGAACAGTTTGGGGCAAAAACTATAAAATTTGTAATAAATTTACAAGTTATTTACAAAAATAAATAAAATTACAAGTTGAATATTACTTTACACATTTATGGGGTAACTGTGATCTTTTTTCTGAAAGACATTAATACTATCATTCATACTATTGTTTAGCAATAATTGTGAATCAAAAGGTTTCTATTTCAAGTAAAAGTTGTTACTTTGCGCTTTCTGTTTCTGAAAAGATCCTGTGTTGTAAAAAATAATAATCATTTCCACAAATATAAAATAGCATGACTGTTTTCAGCATGAATGTTTTTTA
The DNA here is from genome assembly GCA_032359435.1 of Enteromius unitaeniatus. Classification (NCBI taxonomy): domain Eukaryota; kingdom Metazoa; phylum Chordata; class Actinopteri; order Cypriniformes; family Cyprinidae; genus Enteromius; species Enteromius unitaeniatus. Next base: position 18,539,636 of record JAUMHI010000065.1, read on the forward strand.
AGCAGCAACATGTTAGAATGATTGACAGATCATGTGACACTAAAAACTAGAGTAATGAAAAAAATGCTACTAATTTGACTTCAAAGGGAAGTTTAAAATGTAAAACATTTTAAAGATATTTTGCAATATTGCTCAGCTTTAATAAGCATAAGAAAAAATAATAATCTTACACACCCCCAACTTTTGAATTGTAGTCTGTCTGATTTTTTTCATGAACATTTAATGACATCAGGTGACTATAATTAGAGTTGTTGTGTTACCAAAAAGTAGCACATTGTCACGTTTATATGCAACCATATGTAATGGTTATGTGGGTGTGAACAGAGAGAAAAAATATTTACACAAGAATTGGTAATGAGCTTTGAGCCGCTGGGTATGCCAGGTTAATGTTTAATGCCTTTCATAATTAAAAATAGCAAAAGCAAACTGTAAATTAAATCTATTATTCAAATTGTAGAATGTGTTTTACTTTCGGAAGCATTTTAATATTCAGTTGAAAGTCCTTCAAGGTATATTGTGGTGAAATATAGATGTCTTTCCTCCCCCCAACATGTCCATATGTCACATTTCATGCAAGCACGATACCTTGTTAAAGCTTAACTGTACCTTGCCAAGCTACAAGCTTAAACTCCAGTTAATACCTTTTCAGAGTAGTTTGATGCATCCGTATACATACATTGAATTAAACCGGAACTAGAAATGACCTAATTATTTTATTTCAAAAGTTAAAATGCAGGGAATCATTTTAAACTGCTTCGTTGAGCTGCATGCACAAACCATGTGGCGCATAAATCAACCACATATAATTTTGTCATGTATCCCCAGTATGTGTTAGCGGAAAAAAATACACTGTTGTTCAGCTGCCCACACTGTTACTGTACACTGCAAAAAAAGAGATTATCTTCAAAATAAAACCTTTTTAATTTGAGTGACTATGCTTTAAACAAGACCAAGCATCTGCCAGTATGGTAAGAACTTGTATAATTAAGTTTATTTTTCTGATCCATTGGCTTATTTTTCCATCAAACCCTCTTAATTTTGAGCCATTTTTCAGTATATCCTAAATATGTTGCGTCTCATTTAAACGTGTCTTTATGTAAGAATGTTCAGATATTTGTACTGGAAAGTTAATGAGGTTAACTTTGCGCTGAAATTAAATATCTGCCACATTCCATACATTCCAGACTTTTGATACATTCTAACGACAGCATTCTTGATCTGTTTAAACAAATACCTACAAGCAGGATCACAGAGCCGCCCAGAGCCACTGCCAGGCAAACGTTTGCGTGCCGTGTGAAACCCGTGAGTCACAAAGAGCGTAATAGTTGTTTGTCACATGCTCTTCTTCACACACTCTGCTGTCAGGTACCGAATAATGTATCGCCTCTTACAGGAATGCCTCATTTGGAGAACAGAGAAGCCGACTCATGCAGAGATAGATGCACGGTGCCAGGCATATGTTGGGGCTTTATGAGTAAGAAACTGAAAAAAGAGTAAGCAGCTCTCCTCACATCACCTCAGGGTCAGCAGAGACAGGCTGCAGCATGCTGAGCGACCAACTAGGAAGGATGGAGAGGTAGAAAGAGAGTAGCAGGGAAAGAAGCACGAGCGAGCTCAGCATTCACGCCCCCCTCCGAAGCCTCATGACTCACGAGGGGTGAGCGGCAGCATCACACCCACCCCTTCCCTCTCCGGTGCCAGGAAGAGTCGGCGAACCACGCGTCTCCAGAAGAAGGAAAACAGAAGAAGGAAAAAAGCTGGCCCACACGACTCCAGTGATGTCACGAGCATGTGACCCTGCTTCTCCAGTGACAGTGTTCTGAGGGAAAGAAAAAAGATTTTTTAAAGGCTCGTGCCTCTTTGGATTTGTGTGAAGGCTCCGCTCACCTCCTGAGCAACCACAGAACCACAGAAAAGTTCGGCTCGGGATTTTTGCAAAGCGGCACGTCAATGGTTAACTGTCGCCGGTCAACTTCAGGTTTGAGGACTGCACCAACCAGTAAGTACGCTTTGACCGCACTATCCTCTGCAGCGAGCTTGGCTCCGTGCTGTCCAATAAGGCGACAGATTTTTGCTTTTTTTTTTCTAAACCAGAACTGGTCATTACTTGTGGTCATGAAAATAGTTGATACAAAAATGCATATCTTGTGGATGTTTTTTCCTTTTTTGCATCTTCCCCTGGCATGCCGCTCGTTCACAACCTAAGAGGCGTCAAGGGTCACCGAAAACCGCAGAGAAGCGAAATTTGGGCGACCATGGCATCCAACAGCCTCTTTAGTTCTGTGACCCCATGTCAGCAAAACTTCTTCTGGGGTAAGTGCCCGGGTTTTTACCCTGTTTCTGACCATGCGGTAGAGCTTATAATAAGGAGCTGCGTTTTGAGAAGCAACAATCATGTGTTGATGTTTACAAACATTCAGCTAGGCCAGCCCGTCGAAAGTCTGACTGCTTGCAGGAAACTATTTTTGATTGGCATTTTTGGTTTAATGCATGCTTTTTGAGATGTGCATGAAAAAGCAGGGGTGTGAAATGTCATATAAAAGCAACTAAGTGAATGTTTGACATTAATTGTTAGGTTAGTGGGTGTGTACATGCTGAAAGCCCAGAAGGGTTACAGTTGAGAAAGTCGAGAGCTGTTCCAGATATTCTTTGCAAAATGTATTTTATTAAATAGATGTTCACATCTTTCTTTGCATCTTTCTCAGACTATATATACAGATATATGTATATATACACCTCATGCTGAACAGAAATACTATATTTACTATATTTAGAAGAATGTCTGAAATTGTATAAAACTAGGCAAGCACAAATCCATGCTGTGCATAAAAAAATATGACTTTCTCATGTCATGGAGAAAAAGAGAGCCCATTCATTCTGATGTATGGGCTTTGCCGAATCCTCCAAGAGAAATGTTGTAAAGCCGTTTTCAAGTCTGAAAGTCTGCTTTCCAAACACAGCTGTGCCAGGCCTGTTCCCTCAGCACGCGTGCTGTTCTCAGCCGTACGCAAACCCGAGAGCCACTTGCAGCAATCAGTGCCCTCTATTAGCATGTTAACCTCTGACCCTCGGCATGCTCCCAGGGCTGAGACTAGACCAAGATGAGATGGGGACGGGGGAAAAGCTTAGTGACTGCTGTAGAGAAGCTTGTCTTGATTGTGGTTTGGGCAGATATTTGCAGATGCATAGTAAAAGCCCACCTGAGACCCTTACTTTGTTGAGTTTCTGTGTGGTTTAATTATGAGAGGTACAGTAGATGCTTGGCTTAAATTGTCATTTAATTGCTCAGAGAGTTTTAATATAGCCATGTTTTACTTTAAAGCATAATTTTATATTTGGTGGAAAATACCATTCTGGATCTAGATCTAACCCATGTGATCTTTCTGACATATCAGAGACAACCAGTCCTGTTTGAAAGCTCAAAAAATTATTTCAGCTTGACAACAGAAAGAATTTACTGTGTGTTCTTGAAGAGCCCTGATATAAAACATGAGTAATGTAAGAAAAAGTTATTTTGTAGTATTTTATAGTATGTTTTTAAGTTTTCTGTAGCTTTATAATTTCAATTTCAAATTTAAATGTTTTTTTGTTATCTGTTTGATCAATTTTGATCAAGTCGGAGGAACATATCAGAAAACATGTGATAAAAATAAAAGGCTAATTTCAAAGTCTCTGTTAAGTGCATTCAACAGTTTACATGTTTCCGATATATGCAATAAATACAATTGATATATTTTAACAAATATAAAAGGAGTTTTAAAAGTTTCATATCAGTGTGAGCTAATATCACAACCAGTGAAGAAGGAGGAGCCAGAAAAGAAACCAGACCCAAACAGACACATTATATTTCATTCAGGCTCCACTATTGAGAGATTTGGATTTAATTAAGTAGAAAACATTCTCTGTAACGCTGCCTAATGGCAGATGGGTGTGGAGTAATTGTCTACATGTGTGGCATGAGACAGACTCGCTAGGTTTCTCCAGGGCATATTTTGTTGCTCATTATCAAAACCGAGCTATACACTATTGACAATTATCCCATGGTAGCAATTATCATTTAGCGAGAATGTAAGGGAGACATTTAAAAATAAAAAAAAAGCTAAGATTGATGAAAGAAAAGAAGACGGTTTAGAGACTCTAAGTCCATAGGCATTCCAGAGAATCCAAGAATCCCAAATAATTTGCGAGCAAAATCAGACGAGTATTAAAAGGCAGCTTCTGTTGCATGCATCGTCTGCTCAGATCCCACCGCCCGCCGTCATTCCTGAGACATCTTAAAAGCAAACCAGACTTACTTTTTCCAAAGCAGTGCCAGAGCAGGGAAGCCCTCTCATCAATAGGTAATTGAAGCAAGGGGAAAATCTCTGACCCTGAGCTGCAGCTTCTGTAAAGGAGAGGACCATCTAAAAATATCATCAAAGCCATATTCATTTGGTGCTATTTAATTGTAGCTGGCAAGCAAACATGTAATTTTCACAGCAATTATTAAATGGTCCTTGGGTTTGATTCTGTCAGGTAGAGCTTTGTGTCTTTTGCAAGGACCTTCTCTTTAATCTTTAACCAAAATAACATAAATTAAAAATCAGTACCAAATATCATTATAGTTATGAAGGCGAGGCTGGATCTATCCATCCATCTATCTCACTTACATTCTTGCTAAATTATAACTTGTACCGTATGATAATTTTTCATATGAAATGCTTAACAAGCACAGCAAGATGTTGCTAAAAAAAAGTAAGACCAATATCCATATCCAATATCTTTTTAATTCTTTCTTTCTTTCTGTTTTGTTTTTTTTTTGGTTTGTGCAGTGTAAAGTAAAAAAGAGAAAAGTCATATTACAGGAAGGCTGGTTACCAGTTCTAATTGCAGTCTGTTCTTTTCATTTTCATGATTGACTCAAATTGTTAGAATATTGCACATTAGCAGTCTTTAGTAGTTTATTTGAAACAATCTAAAAAGCATTTGAAAATGTTTGAAATTGATAGTTCACCCCAAAATGTTCATTTTGCCAATATTAAAGGGTTAGTTCACCCAAAAATGAAAATTCTGTCATTAGTAACTCACCCTCACGTCGTTCCAAACCCACAAGACCTTCATTCATCTTCAGAACACAAATTAAGATATTTGTGATGATAATAGAGCCATCTGTTCCTCCATAGAGAGCAATACAACTGAAATAATCCCAGGTCCAGAAACGTGGTAAAACACCGGTAAAAAAGTCCATGTGACATCAGTGACTCACCTTCAGTGTTGCACCGATACAAGAATATTTCTTTTTGCGTGTAGAAAACAAAAATAATGTCATAACGTCAATATCTAGAACATTATTGCTTAAGCGTACACTTTCTTCTAGTCGTACAGTACACACATATGGTAAACCAGGCTGATTACATCAAATACGTTAAAGCTTGAATATGTGGCGCGTTAGGATACTCTAAAATGGCAGAAGAAGAGTGAATGATGTTATTTCTGTTTTATATGTGTAAAAAAGTATTCTCATAGCTGATGTCACATCATCTGTTTTACTGGTGTTTTTGCTACGTTTCCGGATCTGGGATCATTTCAGTTGTTTTGCTGTCTATGGAGGGACAGATGACTCTCCAATATCATCAGAAATATCTTAATTTGTGTTCTGAAGATGAACGAAGATTTTATGGGTTTAGAATGACATGAGGGCGAGTAATTAATGATAAAATTTTACATTTTGGGTGAACTAACCTATTAACACAAGGTGTCGATCCAAACCTGTATGACTTGCTTTCTTCTTTTTCCACAAATATTTTTATCCATCGATGAAAGTCAATGGGTCCCGAGGTAGTTTGGACATCAACATTACTACATTATTTTCTTTTATCTTTATGTAAGCCATACAAGACTGTAAAATTAAGTAAATAACAGAATTTTTACCAAAAATATTATAGCAGTCGCTGTCTAGATTAATGGTGTTGATGAAAACATCCGATGCAAATCACTTTGCAAACGAAGCGTATTATGAAAAGCGCTATTGCATATATATCAATAAATACAGCCCTTTTGTGACTTGACTTTACAACACCACTGAAAATATTTGAGGATGCATAATTGTGTGATGATCTTATGTGTCCAAAATGTAAGATTGTCATGAGATAAATGGGTACATAAATAATGAATTAGATAGTAGAATAATAAATAACGGCTGTTAAATTTTGAATAACATGAGTGGGATATAATATAGTGTCGGACACCGGCCTTTGATCTTCCAGATGAAGCTGGAACTGATGAATGAGAAAAGGACGAGGTAATTTGATTAATGCACTTAGTCATACATCTGAAGAGCATGAAACCGATCTCTTTTGTCACGGTCTCAGCATATGCACAGACTGAGCGCCGGAAATGACAAAGGCTGGAGATATAGCGTCACGATGCGACAGGTACCATCTCTTAATTTGGTTCAATTACTATCCCACACACCCCCTTAAGGGTAGAGTTGTTAAATGGATTGGTTGCACACCTGAAGAGTAGTTTCTTGGCACCGGGACGCTCTGGACGCCCCCGCACAAGCCTAATACTGTAATCCGAGCGGCCCAGTGACACGAACAGGAAGAAGTAAAAAAGGCAAAGGATCACCTTGCGCCTCAGAGCTGGCGCAGTAGTATGTCACAGGAGACAAACGGGCAGATCAGACACCACCCATCTGCTTCGGTGAAGGCCTTTGTGTCTTCTTCATCGCCCTCGTCTTGTTTCCTCCCACATGTTTAAACGCGATAGCTCAATCACACTCGGCACAAAAGGTCCCTATCTGTTGTAAAAACCCCCTTGAATCTCTGACATGCCACCTGCACTGTGTCCCGCACCGGACACAAAGGTTTCTGTGAGGTGTTCCCGCCTACAGCAGCCCACACACACTTTCACAAAGGCCGAAATGAAATATGCACGCGGCACAAAGCCCAGAGAGAGGGAAGGAGAGCGCACACCTTGCCACTGCGTCAGGTAATTGCCTTTGATGTCACGTTAACAGTGTCCTGGGAAACACACGAATGGGGCTGGGATCTTCTTTTCAGCTCTCAATTCACTTTTACTCAACACGCATTCAGACGGGATACAGAGAGAAAGCCCTTTAAAGTCTTTTTTTAAACAGCACTTTGAACTTCAGCCAAACAGGACAGGCCTTTACACTCCAACATGTCCTCCTGAGTTTTATTTTAGATGCCCTTTAATGTTCTTTGAATAGTAAGGGTAAATATGCACGGGCAGCAAATACTAGGCACTTCAAAGAAGTAACATGTAATTACAGCACATTAGTTGATTTGTTGGTGGCGTGCATGTCTCTGTTGTTTTGATGTGTATGTGGGAAATGGAATGTCTGTTCTCTTAGGCGAGAGAATGGCAAAAACACTCATTTAACAAGAAACTTCCCAGAGGATTTAAAGCATATTGCGATTTTTTTTTTCCTGCATCAGCCTTGTTCCAAAAGCTAGTGAGCTGCTGTCAACTAGGCATCCTTAGCACTTAGAACTAGTTAGAAACGTATGGGATGCTGTTAAAAAGTTTGAGGTTGGTTAATTTTTTTTTTTTTAATGTTTTAAAAGAAGTCTAATGCTCACCACGGTTGCATTTTTTAAAATCAAACATACGGTAGAAACATTATTACCATTTAAATGCGCTGTTTTCTATTTGAATAGATTTTAAAGTATAATATTATTTTTCTTTTGATGCATAGCTGAATTTTCTTAGCATCATTACTTTCCAGTGTCACATGATCCTTCAGAAATCCTTTTAATTTGCTGTTCAAGTAACAGTTGAGCTGCTTTATATTTTTCTGTAAAACTTTTTACGGGATTTTTCTCACTCTTTACCAAATACAGTAACATATACAGTATTTTCTTGAAAAATATTTCAAAAGCAATTTGTAAACAGAGCAGCATGTCACAATTGGTACAAATGTTTTCCGCATAGTCTTCAAGAGTTTTATTTATGTTGTGGTGTTTTTATGCATGATTTTAAGCACTACCCAAAATTTGCATAAACATATCTGGATAGAAACCCAGCTATTGTTTTAAACTCTTAGTGACAACAGAAACTCTGTGAGAAAATGCACTTCAAAGAAAGAATGATGGCATTTAACTGACAGCTGAAGTTTCAGACCAGTGTTTTTCTTCTTAATGTCAGTTTTTTCTTTAGAAGAAAGGCAATATTGTCTGGGAAGATTATACTTGACATACTTAAATGCGCTTTCTTTGGTCATATTTTGGTCTGTCGTTTGTTATGTGCCAGAGTTCAAATTAATCACAACTTAAAAAGCAAAAAACTGTGGGAACAGTGTATTTAAAGTGGTACTTGTTGTTAGTACAAAAAAAAAAGACTCACTAGAAAAGACTTTTTCTCACTGCAATTTCACGATTTTCTTTTAATCACTATGAATTGAGAAACAAGCGGCCGGAAGATCCTGTGTGGAAACAAAGCGGCCTGTTCTCATCTGTATTCAGATAGTCCTTAAAACAATCCCACATATATGTGAGCACGCTCTAGCCACATGTTCATACCAACCTACACTTGACCACCGATATACACACTCAGCCCACGCGCTGCCCGTGACCTTCCCCTTCAGGGACAGTGGAATTTATCTCTCTGGTAAACAGCAACCAAATGGCCACTGGGACACTCCTCAAGGCTTCAGAATTACAGTATGGTTAACCCAAGTCTAACAGAACCAGATCTTTACTGCTCTTTGCCTTCAGCACGACCCTGTGGTGATGTGTCATCATGCTAAGTGCGTGCATTTCTTTTTGTGTTTGGGGCTACTTGTTATGGAAACGTGTTTCTGTAATAGAATTTTAAAAAAGAATTGTGAGATATTAACCCTAATTAACTAATAATTGCAACCTTGACATTTGCATGCTTCTAACTCACAACTGTGAGATATAAATCACATTCCATATGTATAAAAGATATATATATATATATATATATATATATATAAATGGCAGAATTGTGGGATGTAAACATGACTTGGATGTAAACAAAAATGAAGAATTCTGATTCGCGTATCATTTGCATTTAGTGTTTTATTTTTGCTGTTGTCTCCAAACCAATCAGAACAGACCTGCACATGTTGGGCTGAGAAACATGGATTTATAGTTCCTCGAGGGGAGGTTCATAGGAGGCTACTGTTTTTGAAGTACAGAAAGTTTTCACCATACACCAATGTTTTGCTGTATGATTTATTTCCATTTGATTGGTGAAATTGTTTTTTTATAAGGATCTGACAGTCTGGCCCTGAAGCCAGTTACACAATGAACATGTATAATTAGTGTAATTGGATGGCCTCCAGGGTTTTTAATCAGCTAAGTAACTTATGTTGATTTAATTTGACTTAGATGTGTTGCACATTTAGATCAAGATCTTGATGTCTAGAGGAGATCTTCACAAGGATAATTAAAGATTTTCTTCCAGTAACAGCAACTTTATGGAGAGAGAGAAAAAAAAGCTAAATTGTAAATAAAGCAAAGATTATTGGAGTATGTTTTGCTGATTTATTGATTACATACTAAATATAAAATATTAGTGCAATCTAGACATGCTGTAAGGCTTCAGATAATTCAGATGTTTTATTGTTGTTTAACACCTCCAGTTTAGTTAAATAAAAAGAGGAATACAACGCAGTGGATTTTTAGACATCTGAGATCCCTGCAGTTAAATGCCAAAGACTCATTTTGTTCAATTCTGAAAATGTCTAGATTGCACTGGTATGTCGCAGGCGAACCACAGGCATATCTCTCCTAAAGTGCAGCGATTACCAATAATATAAATTCTCCCAATGGGATTCGGGAAGTCAGTCAAATGTTCCTTCACAAACTGAAATTGTTCAGAGTTTGGTTCAACACCCTAAATTAGATATCATTTGGATTTCAATATGTGGTGCACATTTTAGCTGCTGCAGAAAAATTGCTCCAGCTTTTGCATAAAGCAAAAGACTTCTGCATTTACTGTTAGCTGCATGAAAAGAGCTGCAAAAGTCATTAAATGTTTTGATTTGCTGGAACACGTTCACTTGTGTATCATCTTCGAGGGTGCCTTGAGAATATCTGCATGTCATTTTTGTGCAGACAAAGAATTCATATTTTGGTGAAACCAATCCCATAAAGCAATCTGAAATTGTCAATAAAGATGTAAAAGTATATGTCCTTCAAATGTTTAGGGACTTTTTTGAATGTGTCTTTTATTCAGAAAAGACACAATTATTTTTTTCCAAAGTGACACAAGAATTCTTTTTATCTTGCTGTGGATATTAAAATAGACATCTAAGTATTGAGAACGTATTACTTTTTTGGCCATTTAAAAACATTCAATCAACTCCCAGTGCTGTAATAGGGTGAAAGAGTTCAAAGAGATGAATATAATCTTTTCAGGCTGGATTCGGTTCCGAAAATATTCCCAAACCCTAAAGTCATTGTGGCATTATCATTACCCTATACTTGCAGTAGCATTTTCTCTCAATTACCTCCCTGCTATCACATTTAGCCTGTTGCAGTAACCATCACTAAAGTCAGAGACTGGGAAGACTAAACGTATTTTTTTAACTTAAGCTTTTGGGTTGTGTTACCGTTTTCCCCTAAGCACCGGGAATGACCAACTCTAGTTGAAATGTCTTGAAAGAATAGAAAACTGGACAGGTTTGCTCCCTATGAGAATGATTCGATTTCGAGCAAACAATGGCAGCCTTATTTTTATGCAAAAGAAATACCAGACCAGTAGCCAAGCAAATAACCTGGTCCCACAGATTTTTGATGTGCTGGAATAATTCAGGGTTATATTTTACCGCTTTCCTAGTTTCAAGAGAAAGCAACTCTTTACAGCTGCTGTAATATCCCGACTTTCACTTTTTTCCTTTCAGCCAGAGTTTTTCTATTTTAAACACCTGAGCTCGTGAGCCCTCCTGCATCTAAACAGCGAAATAAAGCCAGAGCTGTACAGCAGCGAGGTGATAGGCGATAGTTCCCTTGCGAGTTGCTTTCTGGATACCTGCCTGTTTGGGTTGTCCTCCGGTTACTCAATCCATCAGTAGTTCATATTATACAGCCAATAAATCATCCTCAATCTACTGCGGGATGAGGTGAAATCCCCCCACATAAATCTGCTATTAGTTTTACCTTGCACACAAAATAGATCTAACTGACTGCGGATACATGAGAACGGCGTAATAACTATAAATATTTTTCAACTAACCGGGCCGTTTCAGAGAGGAAGTAGAGCCGTGCAATCCACAGCGGAAGGGGAAAGTGTGAGGTGGAATTCTCAAGGTTAATCTGGTCCAAAATAAGCACGCTCTTGTACAGAAGTGATACCCGACCCTCGTCCAGGAGTGCCTGGTTGTGAGGGTCTGCTATAGACTGATCCCTTGATTATTCCTTAGACTCTGCTGAAAAAATCGCTAATACACACTCGCTCAATTACGCAGCAGATATCAGTTGGAAATGCGACCCCTAACCTATGCATGTAAAAGGAAGACTTAAGTACTAATATGTACCTTTAATGTACCAAATGGACCCTTTTGCTACAAATATGTACATTTTGTAAAGGTACTGCCCCAGTGACCTACATTTCTGAGACTGCATTTACTTTTTTACTTTATTTTATTTAAAATTTTATTCATAACAGAATGAACTATTGTGCCTCTCCAATCTACACATAGTTATGGCATTGCTGAATGAACCAGTGTTTCAATTCTTTCAGGTAATCTGTGAATGAACTACTTACCGTCTTTGGGAGTGACCTGTTCAGTTATTTCACCGACTGATTGGTTCAAAATACTGATTCTTTAGTAATAAAAACTAGTGACCATTTTTATTAATGAGCCGTTGAATCATTCTATCAACTGATTTGTTCAAAACACTGATTCATTCAGAAGCAAAACTAGTGATAGTAGTTAGCAATTGAGTCAATAGATCGACCAATTTGTTCAAAACAGTGATTCATTCAGGAGCATAACTGCTAACTATATTTAAGAGTGAGCCACTGAATTATTCGATTAGCTGCTTTTTACAAAACACTAATTTATTCAAAAACACAACTACTGATAGTCTTTATGAGTAAGCCATTAAATCATTCAGTGTTTTGTATTAAACTATTCAATGATTTGATGACTCATAAAGTAACAAAGGCTCTCCTTGCAGGTAGTTTGTGTGGTAAGCTGCTCGTGAGATTCCAGCCTTGTGAGATCGTTCCTGGAAGCTGATGAAGAGCTTTAAGAGTTAGCATGCATTCGTTGATCAAACAGATAGATAGACTTGAGACACACAGTGAAGCAGTGGCATAACTATTAGGTAAGGCAGAAGGTAAACTACAGAGATGTTACCTCGATCACCGCCGAAGAGTGACTGTTGAGCTCGAGCTTTTAACCACGCTGTTCTAATTTGGATCAGGTGGTGACTGCAAACGGTTGATCCTGGATCAGCCTATTGTGCAGGCGTGACAGCTAGGGCCAAATTTTACTAACAGGCATTAACAAATTTATTTACAAACTTTTGGCATTGAAAAAGTACTTCCCCCTTCCATCTGTACCTTTATGGATTTCCGCTCTAATGTTAATTCGCTCAGTTTAGTAACCCTAAATATCTTGAATATTTTTTTTATATAAATGTTTATTTTGGTATGCTTTTGGTAATATGTTCGTAAAAAGATTGGACAGCTTACTGCTTACCTCATTATGCAAAAAAGTTTGAAAGCAGCAGGTAAAAACTCAATTTATTTCCATAATATTTGATGTAAAAATAGTTCTTTCCAATTTCAAAGGCTGGTTATAAAGTAAGCTTCATCAAAATATTAGTGACAATTTTTTTAAGAGAAGAAAACTGATACATAACTAGTTGTACATTAACACGGTTCTCTAAGTCAAGGAAAACTATAAATCTCCGAGCCATCACCATGGCAACAGCCCTCCATCGCCTACACTTGACTTCAATGTTACGGGTATTTTATTGGGAGCCTTTGTCACATATTACCAGTCTTTTTTATCCCCCTTTTCCCCCTCATAAGCCACAAAAGTTCCTTTTCTGTTCCTATTTTTATGTACAAGTGATCTCAATTAAGGACCTCCATGAAGGCTAGAGGCGGCAGACAGTCATGCCAATGAGAGCAAAAAGGAAATTGTCTTTGTAGCCTGCCACCCCCCAAAACGAGCCCCCACATCTCCATCACCACCACCACAGCCCCCCACACCCACCCCTCACCCCTCCACTTTCCATAACGAACGCAGCGCGCTTTCAAAAAACCGTTGTGTTCATGAAATTTGCCACCATAAGGTCCAATTTGCTCTCGGAGCCAGTTCTTGTGCCTCTCTGGCAAGCCAAAGTCCTGAAGGTCTCTTCTGCAGTCATGATGTCATTAACCAGCCAATGACAAAACGGTAATTATGGGCTCAGATTAAATCTGGGGGTTGAAAGGATGTTGAGAAGGTCTTCCTGATGAGGAAAAGCTATGACTTCTGCGTTCGAATCATCACTCTCTTGCGCATGTTCTCCTGAAGCGTGCCAAGGATGGAAAGTAACTATTTAAAATTGGAAGCCTCCATAACCCCATCAAATTGCTCCCCACATAAAGCCATAATTAAGTGTCTCAAAAAATGCACCACTGTGAAATGGAGCCCTGATCCAGGGACTTAAGTGGCTGTACTTTTCCTCTCAACCGTCGAAAGAATGCGGGACGAGAAAGAAGTGGAGAAAAACACTCATGTAGCACGTTACATAATCCCAGGGTTGTATGAATCTGAATTGGAGTCAGTTGGATATCATTAAATCCCTGGAGCTCAGTGTCTCTTCGTGTTTACATTACCAGTCAACAATGGTTTCTTTGTCCCGTGTCATCACTTATAATTCGCCGTGAGGTGGGGAAAGTGTTGCTGGTTCATTTTTTTGTGTGACTACTTGTCTGGTTGTGTTGAAACCAGCCTTTTTCAGTACACTTGCAATTTTTGTTCTCCCCACGCTGGATTACGCTGTCAACCCCGTTAGGAGCTCGGCCTATCACGCCATCAGCAGATAAGGGTTCGGTTACGTTCGGCTTATCACATCATCAGCGTTTGAGATGGTTAGAATCCAGCGTGAGTGTCTGGTGACAAACCGCTCAGAATAGCGCACGGTAATCCGGGGCTCTTGCTCCGGTGGACGGCTTCTAACCCCTCATCTTTGTAGCACATCATAGCCAGCTGTGTGGGCTCCTCTTGGCTCATTAGGAGATCAAACGAGACGCCCGAAAAGAAGTGGGCAGAGCTCTCAAGGCACAGAGTGAGCCGCTCGAATCACGTGCATTCGCTGCTCTGCGCTGATATTGCTGGCAGATGGCGGCCATACTGTACCGGCAAAGTGGATTCAGATGTGACAAATGCTCTTTGATATCTCTTTGTGTATTTGATTTAACACGCCTCTCTGTTTGGACATGTCGACAGGCGCTTTATTTCTCTTGTTAAGTTTTATTTGCATCACCGATAGCCGCGAATCTTGCGTGCATCTGATTGAGTGCACGCATTCCGTGTGGAAATATTAGCATAAATCATTTCTTTTTGCATTAGGTTTATGTTGTTGTCCAAACAAATCAGTGATTGAGCAAAAATCGTGCAAAACTGTTGGAATAGCACATATGGTGTTCTTTTTAATACAGTCGTAACTCTGGTTTATCTTTTTATGAATTGGAAATTGATCTTTAATAACATTGGCCAATCTTGAACACATTTTCGGTGCTCGGGGCAAATGGAGATGGAGCGTAATTCAATCGCAACTTGTATAACTCAAACAATTTTTTTCTCTCTCCTAACAATGTGCCAGATGAATGTCAGTGCTTCCTAAAGCTTTTTCTATCCCTCCCACATACAAGATACTCAAAATGTACCCATGAGACCACCGCCACCCCCACTCATGCCACCCTGCAAGACTTTCATACAGTATATGTGAGCAATACCAAGCTACTCCTTAACAAGCAGTTATAGTTCATAACTTTTGCTTTTGTTATACAGTTGCTTTTGTTTGGCTTGATTGTTTTTCATTGCAAAAAAGGCAGATATCTAAAGGTGTCAGTTGTGCATTTCATGTTTTTCTTTGTTCTTTCACATTTTTTCTTCTCTGTTCTGCAAGAACGCTTTTAATGCATGCTCTTCCCTACTATAGGCTACTGAAATATTAGGATTTATTTTAAAGCCAAAGTTGGTATCAAGTCAAACATTCGGCAAAATATTGATTGACTGTTGTCACTGATTAAACAAGTCTCTTGCATAATTAATTTGATGCTTTGTTTATATCCCATTTGTGTCTGTGCTCCCATCAAATTTATGAACCTATTATTTGGATCATTTTTTCAAATGTGTTAAACATATTGCAACACTTATGACTTGGTTTAATCACTATCCGTGAGCCTGTTGAGTTAGAGGGAGAGATTGCCATCTACAGTATCACTGAGAGACGGAGAGTTAGCGTTATTAAATGACACGTGCTTCAGTTGCACTGCCAGAACATTGAAAGCTGTGTTTGGATACTCTGTTCAGAGAGTCAAATGAAACTTTGCTCGAAGCGTATTAAAACGGCAGCCTGTTTAGTCTGTGCTTTATGGGGTAGAGGTGTGTGTACAACGTGTATAATATGATTCTTAAAATATTCTGTCATTATGGCTCACTTAA
The DNA here is from genome assembly GCA_032359435.1 of Enteromius unitaeniatus. NCBI lineage: Eukaryota > Metazoa > Chordata > Actinopteri > Cypriniformes > Cyprinidae > Enteromius > Enteromius unitaeniatus. The sequence continues at coordinate 18,555,282 of JAUMHI010000065.1, forward strand.
ACTATCCCAGCATTTTGCTCTGTGAGTCACGCTTTCTCAGAAAGAGATATGAGCAGTTTTCAGTTGAACTCCACTTTAAATGAAAGTCATTCTATAGGAGAGGGTATTTTTCTATACAGTATATATTGTTGGAAAGGTTTCACACGTATTTTCAAATATTTGTGGGCTAAACCTTTTCTTGTTGTTGTTCAAATGTTATTATCATATATTATTGAAACAAATCCTATAATATTAACGTGATTCCTCTTAGCGTGACAGCATCAACCGCTGTTTGTCAGCATCTTTGTTCTTGTCATAGTGAAATGTTCAAGAGATTTTTTGTAGTCAACGCTTTAAGGTATGTGCTTATCCAGAAATGTGTGTAAAATTAAATAAAAATGTTGCATATGCAGATAAATAGCTATAATCTGCATTTGAAAGTGTCCAGTTGCCCTTTTTTGGTATCTGAAAACACCCAAAACAGTAATTACTATGTGGTTAAATATCTGCCAATGCATATTTGCAATTGTGCAAAAAGAAAAGTGCCTAGACTAATTTAATAATGTCCTTTCTGTGACCGATTTCAAGGAAAACATTAAAATGATATAGTTTCTCATAATGCAATAATTGAATCTATTCAGAACCACAAGAGGCAATTTATCTTGTTTCCATTCAGATATTGTGATAAGTGATAACGGCCATGTAGTTTTCAACTTTCACAGGCAAAGTTAAAGTCTAAATGCTCACTGTATCTGCAGAATGACATTTTATGATGTGATCGGTACGTTACGTGTTTGAGTGGCATCGCTGTAATGATTGCATGATGCTGGAACTATATGAACCACAAAAAAGAGAAATCCCTGTCTTCAAAGACCGACCACATTGGAAGCAACAAACATTTCGCCTCCTGCGATCTTATATCCTTTAAAGCCTAATTTGATCCCGCGCTCTCCAGGGAGCGCCATTACGGAAAGCTTCATTGAACCTACACACCAGACATCTTATATTTATTATTAGAGATACTAATTACAGCATCTTGTTTATATGTAATAAAATCCGACCGACTGTAAGTCTTTATCCTGACTGGAAGCGATTGCGTGCCAGCGCGCTCTAGAGCCGCTGGAAACACCTACGTTTTCTGAATTATTTCTAGACGGTTTGTCTAATCTGCTATGATATGATCGATAAAAACTTACAATCTTTTCGGAGAGCTGACCGAACCGTATAAAATCTCCTTGTGGCGGTGAATTAAGCGCCTTTTAATACAGGAAACGTCGTTAATGACGACTGCGCGCAAAGCGCCAATTGAAGTGTGCTTGAGTGTGTGTAACCCGCAGCACTTCCCAAACTCATCAGACTGCAGCGCTGAGCGCACGGAGAGGGACCGACGGCGCTCCGTTCACGCAAACAGAGGACATACGCTGGTCTTCGGCTAATTTCGACTGTTGTCATGCGTATTCCCGTAGATCCCAGCGCCGGCCGGAGGTTCAGTCCGCCGGTCTCGGTGAAGATGAATGATGTGAACCCGAACGCAGGACAGCAGCAGCAGCAGCAGCAGGACAGCGCCGTGGTGCCAAGACTCCGCGCTCAAGAGAACCGCTCTATGGCCGAGATCATCGCCGACCACCCCGCCGAACTGGTCCGGACCGACAGTCCGAACTTCCTCTGCTCGGTTTTGCCTTCTCATTGGAGGTGTAACAAAACGCTGCCGGTTGCGTTTAAGGTAAGAGCTTGTTTTTAAATCGTTATTTTGGAAAATCTGTCTTCATGAATACAGCATTTAAAGTAGTCTAATATGTACAGCTGGACACCGTAGCGGAAAGTGTTTAAAAGATAGTTTTTATATCAGCCTAACTTTATTCTGTGAAACACATAAAGCTTGCAACCCGTTTTAACACAATACTGACAAATATTGAAGTACAATATAAACATATTTAAAGAACATTAGGCTGGTGATAATGTATAATTTAACAAAATATACAAAGTATTGCTTACATTTTGTTAAGTGTAATATGTGATTTAGATTTAGAATAGTTTTACTGTCGTTATTATTTAAAATAAAATCCATCCATAGAGACCCATCAGTTTTAAATGATCCGAAAAGTACCCCTTACGAATGGATTCATTTTAGTCCATTTTGCTGAATATGTTTGTGTTGTGCAATTTTGTTAATTTATCAAGGATAGTTAGTGTGTCAGTGGACTGAATTGAGCCTTTGCACTATTTATACTCTTATAAGAGTGCATGAGCAGATGTTTTTTTTAATAGCACTAGACTTTACTGGAACAAGTTACATTTAAAAAGAAATAATGAAACTGCTCTGGCATTATTCACCGTTTGATGTGTAATTCTGGCCTGTGGCAAAATCTTAGCTCTAATAATATAATACAATAATATTTTAATTTAAAAAAATAAAATAAAATTAATAATTATTATAAGTCATTAATATGTTTCTTCCCATATTAAATTTGCATAAATATGCATGTTTGTGCAGTTATTTGCATAAGTTTTGCAAATAATAATCAGAACTCACAGGAACTGAAGAAGTTGCTGAACAGAGCATCTCATATGTATTTGAGCACATGCACAGTGTAAAACGTTGCATCATTGGTCTCTCCGCAGGTGGTGGCCCTGGGAGAGGTTCCTGATGGGACGGTGGTCACAGTAATGGCTGGAAATGATGAGAATTATTCAGCTGAGCTCAGGAATGCCTCAGGTGTTATGAAGAACCAGGTGGCTCGTTTCAACGACTTACGCTTTGTGGGCCGAAGCGGAAGAGGTCAGTCCATATTTTGTCAGTTTTCTGATTGTTAAAACCTTTTAAATCCCTTAACATGCAGGTTACAATGGGAAATGTGTTTATATCCAGGAAATCAAACATTCCTTGCATGTTTACACTTGATTGTGAAATCCAGTCAACGTTTGGCCACACCTTTTTCATTATTGCTGCTTTCATTTTAGAATATTAGCAGCTACCAAATAATAAAATAACCACAAATGGAAATATGGGTATCGTGCATGTTATACATGTCATCCTGGGATGATTTTGCAACAATATTGAAGGAGTTCACATGGAATGGTAGACCCTATACTTTTCAATCACTATCTAGTCTATAGTATTATTGAATTATTAATTTTTTGATTAAAATGCGCAATTAGATATAATTGCGAAAAATTGGACTAGTTTTTCCCCAGTCATCTCAATGGCATAAAGTTTCCCAATTTAATTTAACTCACACTACAGTACACAAATGAAATGTAGAAATAATTAATAATTACCTACAAAATTATTCAAAAATATTTTGGCATAGGTTTTAACTTTTTTTATTTTATTCAAGCATGCCCAAAATTGGAACTGTACTGAACTAGTGCAACTAACAATGCACTTCATGCCAGTTTCTGTGTGCTTACACAGGCTTACCCTATTACAGATTGCATTATCACACCATGCGCTTTTTCTATTAAGCTTAATCATTTTGTGTTTATCTACACTTGCACAATGTCATGTGGAGAAATCCTCCAGGGAGATTGGGTAGCAGAGGCACGCGGTCACACAGGGACACATGACATTCTTAGAATAATTATAGTCAGTCTGTGTACTCAGCTATCAGTTACGAGCCAACACCGTTGTGAAACCACATCACCACAATGCCGGTAAGAATGCACTCATTAAATTACAGGTCTCTGTGCGTTCTGTACTAAGGTTTCTCAAACCATAGATGGAAACTTAGATGTCTGTGTAACAGTCTTTAGCGTGTTATATAATTCTGCTTATGTTATGTTTAGATTACTTTTTTTTTTAAACTTAAGTGTTAAATTTTGTGCTTTTAGAATCACTGCACAAAAAGTAATGATGCTTTCTAAAGACTTTACCTGTCTGCAGTTGGTCAGTCTGACAGATAGCCACACCTCCAAACTCCAAATTGAGAGTCACATGCTGCATTCAAATTTGAATTTCCTTACAACTGTATATTGGAGGTGAAAAACAGTATCTGAAAATAGTAGGTCTGAATTCACAGTATTCATTATGCATGTGCGAGACTACTCAAAATTGTCGATTAAACATAACTAGTGCTGCTAGTTGACATTGGAAATACTAGTCGACTAATTTTAGTACATTATTTTGAAAAGTTAATTTTTGGATCGGGAAACAAATTGTGTTCCTGAGTTGTCTTTGTGTCTCAGAGAAATATCTGCTAAAAAGAAGAGCAAGGTTAGAGAGTATATTTACCATCTCAAAGGGGGAAACGTTATGAATGAAGGGGAACTGACTTTTTTCAGAAAGTTTTTGTTGACATTTTTCATGCTATAGCCATAAAATAGTGTTTATTTGCGTAACGCTGGGGTAAATGGTATCTGATGTATTTCTGCTTGTCCAAAAGCACCACCTACTGTATGACAATGAATTAGCATTTTCGTTCATCCCGTCTGCTGCTTTTGTTCTGTAAATTACAACTGTTTGATGGGAACAGCTCGGATAATAAGGTATCCGCAATTGTCTGACTGTTTGATTCATTGTTTAAGCATTTCAAATGGATCACATATTCAGTACACAAAATGTTCTTGACTTTATTACTTTTAGACCAGTCAACTACTTTACTTACGCAATGTCTATTTAAACTTTAATGCAATATGTTGCAGAAGAATTGATAAAACAGTAGTAAAAAGTATTCAGTTGACTTACTACTACCGGCAAGATTCTGAAGTGTGCATTTGATGTAAAAAATATTACTTTGAAACCATTTTCACGCATATATATATATTAATATAATCAATTACTCACTCAAAAGAAGTACCTACAGTACTCACAGAGCCAGATGCATATTGTTTTCTCTGCATGGGGAAAATACTGTATTTTAACATTCAGTATAAAGGTTTACACATGTCACCTTTACATTTCATTTAAAAGTGTTGTTTAAAGCTAGTACACTCCACGAAAAGAATAAACAGCAACAGGAATCTTTTAATGCTTTGATTCGTAAAGCTTCATGATTTTTGACACTTGAGGTTTCTTTGATTTGCAGACGATTCCAGGTGACAGTGACATGCTATATATTGTATTACCAATATGTGCAAATTATTTTTACATTATGAGAGCCATTTGGTCTATATTTTATGATCCCAAGTCTTATAAAATCAGTGTCAGCGGATCTGTGCTGCTGTGTGGTGCTGAGATTCCACGCATCTTGCCAGCTGTTTTTCAGCATTGCCAAAGTATTCCACCCACTACTTCCTGTCTCCAGCAAACCAGGGGCATTCATGAGTAGGAATCATTGGAGCGTCATGTTAATCCCTGGTTCCCCTGTGTTAAACCACCAGAGAGCACAAATTGTCTGGAAACGGTGTTTAGGGAAGTGTACTGTCTAGATTGCCGGTGCCCCACAGTGTAGCGTTGCACAATTTCCCAGCAGCCCACCGAACTTCAGTGTAAGAAGATTGAAATTAAACAAAAAAGCTAGTACAAAAAGTAATCTGAAATCATTATCGCTAATGCTACTGTATCTTTAAATGCCCCATGAATTATTTGTTCAAAGTGTTCAGTCTTGCTTTGACAGTGAGTAAAGCCCTTAAATGTTTCTGTGTTTGCACAGGGAAGAGCTTCACCCTGACGATTACAGTATTCACAAACCCACCGCAAGTGGCCACTTACCACAGAGCCATTAAGGTCACGGTGGACGGACCGCGGGAGCCCAGGAGTGAGTACACCTTATATTACATACTGCTGTGACTAACCACATCCATGAGGCCTGTCATCACGTTCACCTCTCTGTTGGGCCGCAATCGCACCTCATCAAAGGCTTGTGGTCGTTCGGTGCATGTGCTAGTGATTGATTTATTTATTTTTCGATTTCTCCCTCAATCTGATGTTGTGAAATCATTGCCCGAAGTAATTTTCTCTGGGTAGGTGGATTGATGACTTTGAACAGATCAGAGCTTTCGGGATTGCCATTACCGTATAGAAGTATAAATATAGTAGTAATATTTCAGTTTTATGCTTAAAAATATGGATAAAAGTTCCACAATCCCTTCCATGAGTTATGTGGAATTCATTGGATATATATCCTATGATTTTTGAGTGAAATGAGATATTCAGTGGAATATTTTTGGAAAGTTGTGAACTCGTATGAGACGAGAGGGGAAAAACTAAAACTGCAGCAATCGCTCTCCAATTCACGAACGAATCATTGGTTTTTCTTTTGTAATGAATCAGTTGAACTATGATTCTTAATCAAACACTGGAGTCATCGGACTGAATCATTCAGACAACTCACTGTTAGTCTTCTGAGTCACTGCGCTGCAGGTTATTATTTCCTGTGTAAAATGAGAGGAGAGCCATTACTGTGATGTGACTTAGAAGGCAACATTAAAAATTAAAAATTTGTAAGGTTTGGCAAACCGTAATCAATCTGTTCTGACTGTGCTCATGTGACATCTGCCCTTTAGTTAAAGAAACAGTTTTGTCTGTATTAAATAAAGTTTTAAAGTCAACATGAATCAAAATGTGCCTTTTTTTTTTTATATATGAATGGTTCATCAGTGCATGTCGTTCCCATGGTTCTATAAATATAGTATTAAAGATTAAATAGATAATATTTAAATATTAATTAAATATTTTGTATTCTTATTAATATTTAAATAAAATATGTAAATTAATTAGTAATAGTAGATTTATAAATAATTGTAGCAGGATAAGATCAATTGTAAATACATTTTACAAAATGTTTTATATAAAGTGTTTTATTCAGTGATACTTTCCCCATAATATGTGAATTAAATATGTAATTTATCAATAATTAATATTTTACAATAATAATAGTAACCATTATTTTATTGTACATTTTCCAAAAATATTTTATTTACATTATATTAGTCAATTGTAATTTATTCATTCTTATTTTCTATAATTATAATTATTAATATACAATTGCATAATTTAGGAGTGGCCCTTTAACACTTTTCCAAGATGTTTGATGGTAGCCGTCAGAGTTATCTTTACAAGCTGTCTGTCTGGGCGTTAGGTTAGTGTCTGCACAGAGGTTCTACAACGGTAACATTGTGCTTGCATCAGCTTGTTTTAATGGCACTTATAAAAGTGCGAAAAAATTCTACTACATCTCTCAGTGCCAACTGGTCTGGCGAGCAGCTGTTTTACTTTATTATGAAAAAATATATACTTTCGTCTTGGCGTAGAAATCAAGCCTATCACATCCCTAACAACATTTCTGCCTCTCTTTTTCTCTCTGACTTTCAGACTATTCTCAATGAACACATATGGTACTAGTATTTAGAGGCACTTAGACACAACGGCTGTATATGGTCTTGATTCTTCATTGTATTACAATGGCCTCTAGCAACTACAGGCCTCGTCTTTGATGTTGAAGACTTCCTCTATTCCTGCCTTATCTATAAGTGAAGTTTTGAAAGGCTTGCAGGCCGTGTTATTGTGTGTAGGAACAGATGAAAGGGTCGGCGTACTGGAGGTCTTTAATGGGGTCTTTTTTGTACTGCTGATTTGATATTGTAAAGCTCCTGTCTCGGCTGTGTCTTTAATATTCTTCTGCTTTTAATACGCTGTCAGCTTGCAATTAATACTGCCACATCTGGGATCCCACCAAGTCATTTCACAAGTTTACTGCATATATTGTATAATATTATATCATATATTGGCTGTGTAGTGGTGTATGAATGCTTTTTTTTTTTGTATCAAAGAAAATGTATCAAATTTGCAATTCCATTGTTTCAAACACTGTGGTGTATTACCATCACATGACCTCATTTTGTTAAAGGTAAATTTAGTATGTAGTGTCCAGTTATAATGAAAAATATTATAAAATGCACTATATTTAATAGGCCATTTGTATTATTTTCTGTAAACATTTGTAAACACTTGTGTGCATGTGTGCATACTAACACACAACCTACTATTAATATTGCTGCAATATATATAATATAAGTACACAATTGCTACTATCTGTTACGAGGGAGGAGGTGAGGAAGCATTCGGATTTAAGTGCAAGCTGTTTTATTTACACACAGACAGGAAGGGTCATCACCGGTTAACATCAATGGCAGAGGCAGAGCAAAAGAGTAGTCAAAGTCCAGGCGAGGG
>JAUMHI010000065.1:18563470-18595238 GCA_032359435.1 Enteromius unitaeniatus
TGTAAAATTCCTACTGTAAACATATCAAAATGTCATTTTTGATTAGTAAAATGCATTGATGAGATATTCATTTGGACTTAACTTTAAAGGTGATTTGCTCAGTATTTCGATTTTTTTTGCAACCTCCGATTCCAGATTTTCAAATCGATGTATCTCGGCCAAATACTGTCCTATCCTAACAAACCATGTATCAATAGAAAGCTTATTTATTCAGCTTCCATATGATGTATACATCTCAGTTTTGTAAAATTTTACCTTATGGCTGGTTTTGTGGTCCAGGGACACATATATATAAGAAGTGTGCTTTTTATGTTTTTTTATATATATATATATATATATATATATATACGTACAATATTGCAAATATTTTTTAAAATATATTGTTTTAATAAGAAGTCGTTATTAATGCACTATGCACTGTTTAGATTCTGAAAGTAACAATAACAGTTCCCTTCATAAGGAATTTTTTTTTTACACAAATTATATAGGTGCGTAATGTGTGTAAATGTGTAAATATATTTATCTATAATAATTTTTCAGAAAATTCTTTTTTTTGGTTCCATTGAGGAATTTGGAACACTAAATAATGACACAGTTTTATTTTTAGGCACCACTCCTAATGGCAGAAGCATATTAGCTTGGCATTTATGATGACCTATTTTCTGAATAGATGGATTTTTGTTAACAGATCACAAAAGCTTTAGTGTGTGTTTGTGTGTCTCTGAACTCGAACATCATCACAGAAGCAGAGTGCTGCCTTCTCTGGCATTTATGCTGTTACTAAATTTAGCATACATGTTGGGAGCACACATTTGATGATGTGTGTCGTGGGGTAGTGTTACTTAAACCTGGCCCGTCACTCACATCTGAAACAGCTTTCAGTAACGTTTTCCTGGGAACACGGCGCATGTCTGTGCAGTTGTAGGTCAACAGGGAAGAGCTCTGCAGGCACTCTCTGAACTGAATTACATTTCAGCTCATTTAGATGCTTCAGTAGTACTGCTGGAGAAACAGTGATTAGGATGCTGAATCAAAGGGTTTTAGAAAACACTTTCCTTTTGAAGAAATGCCCAGGTCATATTACATCCAGAAAGCAAAAGATTAAGACTAAAAAAAATTGTTAACTCGTTATGTGTATTATGAACTGGCAATGTGCAGTAGTACAACTGTACACATTAATCAAGGTCAGTATTCATTTCTACCAGGGCTTAAAAACGAAAAAAAAAATCCATTCGGTTCACTCTGAGCAGAATTGATATTTTAACGTTTCTGTTCTTGCTTTCCGCATTAAACAATGCATTTGAAAACGGTTTTCTAGATATATATATTAGGGATTTAACGGTATTGTAAATGCCGTCATACCGCAATATCAAATTTTTTCGATAATACCGTGGTTGCATGACTTGATAAAACAATAGGTCTTCTGAGAAAAGGCGAATGGAGCGAACGGGAGGTAGCGGGAACTACAATTCCCATCAGCTCAAGCGTGCCCATCATTCTTTGCGGTCTGTTGTCAATACAGATCAGTGTTGCCAACTTTGTCTCTATATTTAGCGACTATTCAGACCCCCTTGGCATCATTTTTCCCTAAAAGCGACTAGCGACAAATCTAGAGACTTCTTGGACAAAGCTCAGCGAGTCTCCGGTACTGCCGCACTAGCGCAAGCCCTTATTTTCTATATATATATTCATTATAGTCCTGTCAAATGATTAATTGCATCCAAAATAAAAGCATTTCTTTATGTGTTGTTCATTCATATATATATATATATATATATATATATATATTTATATATATGACTGACAAACACATACATGCATAATACATATATATATATATATATATATAAATTATTATTAGATATATTTTTATTATCATAATTTAAAGGAATTTAACCTTACTGTAAAGTGCATTGTAACTTTATAACTGTGCAAAAATTAGTCTTTAAGATGTTATTTAAGTAAGTGAAAACTTTTACTTTTGTGTTTGCTGCATCCGCGATGACATAAACTGTCATAAGAGGATAATGATCATTGATGATCATGTTTCCTTTTCTCTGTCTCTTTCTACAGTAAAGCTGTTTGAGGTCATAGAAACAGAGAAGACACTTTATCTGGTGATGGAGTACGCCAGTGGTGGTGAGTTTGATGAAGCTAATGTGACACTGACTGCTTATGAGCTTCATATTATGTTATATAATCTTGTGCAACTGGCCCTGTAAATCTGCATAATGAAGCATATGAAACCGAGAAGGCATGAGCGCTATATGATTCGCCATGTGCGTCTCTTCTCTCCACAGGGGAGGTGTTTGACTACCTCGTAGCACATGGACGAATGAAGGAGAAGGAGGCCAGAGCTAAATTTAGACAGGTACAGTACTGCGGTGTACTCGATACAGCCCTGTCCCGCCCTCTCGCTCTCACCCGGGCCACCCTGCCCATTCACAACACTCCGTTCATTAGAAATGGCAAACTGTGAGCTGCAATTGGGCGATGCTTGGCGACCGATGGATCCTGTGGCAGCCGCGTGAAGGGTTTCCCAGTGGGCCGAATGTGGCCCATATACATGACTTTTGGTTTGGGGTCATAAACTAAATACGGTCTGAACAGTTTAAGAACCTCTTGTGGAACACCACAAGTCCTCGTCAAAATTAATTTGCTGACATCGCAGCAGCAGTACGCTGTAATGAGCTTTATGTCAAATGTCAGAATCTGTGCGTGTTTGAAATAACATAATGCATTTTTTTCAGTATGTTTACTGAGCAGATACTAGACAACAATGCATTGCACTCAACTTGATTTCTATGGTGACCAAACAAATGTATCTATATTAACCAGTCCTAACCATCTCCTCCTTATTTGACCAGATGTTTTTTTATGTGTCCATGATAAAGACCTGATGCTTGTATGATAGTATTTCACACAATTCAAAATGTGTGTTTTATTTATGTAGTTAATTTATTCATTTAAATTGAAATGTAGAGAAATTATGGTTTGATTTTAGTTGGAACAATATTTTTTGGCACAAAATTCTTAAATCTGTACATTTAAAAAGTATGTTGTTGACAGATGTTTAAAATTATTTTTAAATAGTGCTGTCAAACGATTAAGTTTTTGTTTACATAATATATGTATGTGAACTGTCTATTTGTGTTATGCGTATATAAATACACATACATAAGATAAATATATATATATTTATATTTATTTATTTATTTTTAAGTGGTGGGCCGTTATTGAGACTCGCAATAACAAATAATATCGTCATTAATCTATTCACAAGGTTGTGTTGGTTCTATAGCTGGTTCTATTCTACGCAAGTTATGATGACTTTCACCTTGATATTTTAGCGCGGATGTATACCTAGCTGAATTGCACTGTAGCCCTATTCGAATATTATACATAATAAAAATACTAAGCACTAAATTGTTTGACCACTATTTTTAAAATAGTATTTTAATAATTAAAAAAATAATAATAATTTTTTACACTGTTTTTTATCATAGTTTTTATTTATGCTAGTCACATCAATGTCCTTAATTATTTAAACTAATATTTAAATTATTTGTACTTAAAGGTAAGCATGTTTTATTATAAGCACCACATTAAGATCACTTGACCAGCCAAGTTACTCTATTAATCTCTATTTCCATAAGTGAGATGTAATAAATGGATCATGGGTGACAAATATACACAGTGATGGCAACCATAAGCTTTCGCTGTTGCTTGATGCTGCATTTATGCCAAAATGTGCCGTCAACAAAAAAAGCTCCAGGTGTTGAGTGGAGTGAGAGAGCTCTAATGAGACAGCCACCCACTGACAGCCTCATTTGCTCCTTTTAATTACCCAAAGACCCCTTTCAACCTCCCTCCATCCCACTGCGACCTATCGGTCTAATGGACGAGGACGGTGGGTTTGCCCGCAGCTGATGCAGACATCTGTAGTCATAACGGTGGGGTCTCCCTCCCATCCTCCTCTCTGCTGCTGCTGTGGAGACAGCTTATCTGGGTCAGGCATGAAGCACCGCTGAGATTTCTGAGCAGAGCAGAAAAACCACCAGATTCTTCCACCAGCCGGAGAAAGAAATGGAAATCTGTCCCCGTATCTGATGTCTGGGACACGGATAGAGCTGCATGAATATTAAACAGTATCCAGAACGTTGTGCGTTTGGGAACGAGACGAAATAATCCAGTGTTACGATGTATAATTTGAGAGGATTACACAATATAAAAAGAAGCATTAAAAGTCTGTAAAAGATCTGTAATTTGTGCATGTTGGTTTGTTAAATATTTTAGCTAATATAATTGGAGGGATCTCGGCCCCACTGTAGAAAATACAGAAAAGGTCTGCAGATTTTGTCAGGATCTGTGTAATGGATGTTGCATCATGCGGAAGCACATGCTGTTCATTTTTTCGAATGCAGTTACAAAAATAATGTAATTGCAGGCGTATTTGTCACCTATGACTACTTTTACTGCTAGAAGTGTTTAATGTGATGATAACATGATGTAAGGATGACTATAACAACCATGACATGCATTTAGAAAATAGATGAGGTGAATTTTCATTTCATGTAGACTTTTTGTTAAGGAATACTCTTGTATCTTGTTTTGATACATTTTAAAATATAATTTATCCCTGAGATGCAAAGCGTCGTTATTCCTGTTTTCAGTGTCACATGACCCTTCAATAATTATTGTAATATGCTGATTTGAAGATCAAGAAACATTTCCTATTATTATTGATGCTGAAAACATTTTTTGTGGAAAACATTTTTAATTCATATTATTATTTTTCTTTAAGGCTTTATTTAAAATATAAATCTTACAGTATTCACTTTGATCAATTGAATACATCCCTGCTAAATAAGTATTGATTTCTTTTCATGCTCATACAGAGCATTCATTTAAAGCATTCATTTTTTTTACTGTGTCTTTTGATAAATTTAATGCATCCTTGTTAAATAGATGTATTCATTTCCCCACACAAAAAAAACTGACCTCAAATTTGAATATTTCTGTTGTATACGTAAAATGATTTCAAGTCAGTAATGGAATCCATCAAAGAGCAAAAAAAAATAAAATTTCTTGAAATTTGTTTTGCATTCCATCCAAATACAAGGATTACATGCTGAGAGCTTTTATTATTGTAAAGTGCAAGAAAGTATAGTTCTATACTATATTTCTGTAACCGTAAACTAACACCCAGATTCTGATGGTTTGGAGCAGTCAGTTTCAGAGAGTCTTTCTCTCCCCTCATTTATCATCCCGGACCATGTGTCAGATGCTCAGCACACATGCTCCCTTGTCCAATCAATGGCATTCTGGGAAAAAGCAATGATGCCAGTTAATGTGGTGTATTGGCTGTTACACCACACCCTGTCTGTCGTCCAGTTAGTTCTGTCTTTCTCTCCGTATTCTAAAACTCCTTTGTCTCCTTTTCTTTTTCAGATTGTATCAGCGGTTCAGTATTGCCATCAAAAACACATTGTCCACAGAGATCTCAAGGTAAGACCATCTTATGTCCCAGCAAAACAAAAAAAGACTGAAATGCATCTTACAATCTTCTCCCAGTGCTGCTATTCTCTCTGCACATAAATGCTGCTTTCTTACCGAGACGGTTCTTAAGTCAGTACTTTGGTACAGAGCAGTTGATTAAATCAAATTAGCGGCCATGACTCTGAGCAGGACAGAACATGAGCAAGAGTCCCTGAAGATCCTGCTGCCTCTCTCCCTTCTCCCTTTTGTCTGCTTTTCCCCTCCAAGTCTCCATGCTCCATTACACGCTTTGTTTCCAGACCGATGCTCTGTAAATGATGCATGAGGCATGAGTGTGAAGGAAGCCAGGTGGAAATGTGGCTCTTTTTTTTTATATTGGGTTGTGTTGTCACTTTCATTCTTTCTTCTGCTGTCTGTACCTGTCTGCTTAAATGCATGTTAGTAAGGAGTAACTGTAGGAAGCATCTTTAAATTAAAAAAGTTATTTAATGATCTCTGCTTTTTAAATGTTCTTGGGTGAACAAACTGATTCTAATGTTCTCATTACATTTCAAGCCAAAATGAAATAATTTTAGAGCACAGATTTATTTTGCTTTTTAAAATTTGTACTATTCTAATTTTTATTTTTAGATTCTCATCACTGATTATTAATAACTTTTTTGCTTAATTATTTATTTATTTACCAATCAGTCAGTATATCTTAGTGTAGTGTATCTTAAAATTATTCAGTGATTTTCTGGTTAATATGGTTATCATTTTTATTTAAACAAATATATTAAATAATATTAGTAAATTAAATAAATGCAAAACAAAAGTGCAGTGGCCCCCCAAATAATATTATAGTTTCATTACTTTTATACTATTATAACTATTTAACTATTATAATTATTTTATTGAACTAAAAGTATAGCATTTAATTAATATTTATTTAAACCAAAAAAATATATATTTATATAATTTATAATATTATATTAATATTAATTTTCATGTCATGAGATTATAAATTCCCTTTGCATTAATCGTTAACAAATTAGCATTAGCAAAAAAAGGACTCTTGGTCTCACTCTTTCTCTTTTCTCTCATGCAGGCAGAAAACCTGCTGCTGGATGCAGACATGAACATTAAGATCGCAGACTTCGGTTTCAGTAATGAATTCACTATTGGGAACAAACTAGACACGTTTTGCGGCAGCCCTCCGTATGCGGCCCCTGAGCTTTTCCAAGGCAAAAAGTATGACGGTCCTGAGGTGGATGTGTGGAGTCTGGGGGTCATACTCTACACACTGGTCAGTGGATCACTGCCCTTTGATGGACAGAATCTAAAGGTTAGTGTGCTCAGTCCTGAAAGGTGACTTTTTGGACCTCCTATACATTCACAGACAGTTATATAACTAAGAAGCAGTGGATTTGTGTAGTGTTTCGTGGAAATTCCTGGGTGAAATCAGTGATTTATTAAAGCAATAAGCCATTTGAGGTTATGCATTATAGTTGTTTTAAGCGAAATGCAAAGGAGAATGGTGATCATTGACTCATTAGGTTTATGAAATATTTGTAACAGTCAATAAAAATGCATTCAAGATGTGTGTCACAAATGTGCATATATTTGATTTCAGATTTCATCTGCTCAGATTTTAACGCTAAAATTATATTTTAACTACAGGAGCTTCGTGAGCGGGTGTTGAGGGGTAAATATCGAATTCCCTTCTACATGTCGACTGACTGTGAGAACCTCCTCAAACGTTTCCTGGTGCTAAACCCTGTCAAACGGGGAACACTTGAGGTGAGAAACAGTATTTTACATTGTAAAATATTAAAGAGACAGGATAAATAGCGCCCACAACTGAAGTATGTGTTGCTTAGTGAAAAGAGGTGCTTTATTTTCAGAAAATGCTTGTGAAGATAAGTAGTATATATATGTTATTATTATTATGTAATTTATTTTAATTTTAAGGGGTTTGGGATTGACTGATTACAATTTTTGTATCCAATTTATGGGATTTTTATGGACTAATTTATTGTAATAATTGAATCTGTAAAAAAAAAAATAATGACGAAAATCAGCAAGCAAAAAAAAATAAATAATATAAAATAAATTCATTATATAACTATACAATACATTTTTTTTAAACGATTTTTAAGATTTAAACATTGGTTAATGTTGTTTGTTTGATCACTTCTAAATTCTTCTAAAATAATTTAGTAATAAAAATCTAAATTAAATATATTCCCATCTACATGAATTTGAAAAAACTGATATGTTTAAAACAACTTTTTTTCAGTTTATGGTTAATAAAATATTTTAAGTAGGTCTTAAAAAAAGAATTTATGTATCTAATATTTAAAAAAAATAAACTAGGCTCTGTAGTGTACAGTTTTTATAGAAAGTGCCACCTTGATTAATGAAAACATATAAACTTCTCAACCACATTCCTAATAAAAACACACCCATGCATGTCATCTTTCCCTTTATTCTTCCTTGATCACAACCTTTAGCATGAGTGCACACTTTTACCCCAGCATGCTTTTTCTTCCCAATTAATTTAACATGACACTGATTCCCAGACACACCCTGGCTGTTTTACACTTATAGAGTGAAACAGCGCCTCCATTGTTTGGGGGCTTTATATGCAGGTTATATACTCTTCACTTCATGGCCCATAATGCACATGCTGAATTATAGTCCTGTTGCAAGAAACTTAAAATGAAATGACATCTGCTGATGAATAATTGAGGATTTGAGAGGCTTGGTGTACTCAAGTGTGTTTTATACCACTCACTAATATATATATATATATATATATATATATAAACAGTATGTGGTCTTTTCATATGGGCCACGTTATTTGGCACTACATGTGATGAAATCTTTAACATTAACATTTTTATATTTGATTTTCAATCCTAGGTACTTTCTTGGTGCAAAAAAAATCTCTCCACCTTCAGAGAACAGATTGTATTGGATTCTTCTAGTTGACCCACTTTAGAAAATGTATTTTGTTTTCTGCATAATCATGCATATTTATGATCTCTCACACAGCGCTGTATATGTCTGTTTCAGCAAATCATGAAGGATCGATGGATCAACGCAGGCTGCGAGGAGGACGAGCTCAAGCCATTTGTGGAGCCGGAGCTCGACATTTCGGATCAGAAGAGAATCGGTATGAGATCAGCACTCTTAGCACGTGCAATTAAATACAAAATAGGGCATAGCACCTCAAAATCAACCAAAATATTTCATTTTTGGTTGTTTTTATTTTTAATTTAAGATTATTGACAATGAGATTAAAAGGTGGTGTGCTAGTAAACTGTGAACTTAATACAATCTCTACATATTGTTCTCTACTGCCATTTCCACAAAATTGTTTTGAATAAAAAAAGCAGAACTCGAATGTGAAACCTCCAGATTTTTCAGAAATAAAGCAGTCTTTAGTTTAGGGTACAAAACATGCTTAACGAAAGTATGTGTTGTTGTTTTTACCTATTTATTTTCTTTTGAAAGTATATGTGTGTGTGTGTGTGTATGTATATATATATATATATATATATATAGTTTTTTTATGCTCACCAAAGCTGCATTTATTTAATCAAAAATAAAGTAAAACAGTAATACTGTGAAATATTATCACCATTAAAAATAGTTTTTTTTTTTCTTTAATATGTTTTAAAATTCATTTATTCCTGTGATGCAAAGCTGAATTGTCAGCGTCATTACTCTAGTCTTTAATGTCACATGATCACTTTGTGCTGCGTAATATTTTTAATAGATTTTTAGTGGAATTTTCAACAGCTATTTAATATATATATTTATAATAATTTCTGAAAGATTCTATATGTCTTTGCTGTCACTTTTTTTTCATCAATTTAATGCATTAACATATTTAATGAATAACAGTATTAATAAAATTGTACCGACCAGAAGCTTTTGAACAATAGCGTGCCTGAATAGTTCTGTCTAGTTTTATTGGACTTTTATTTAAAGGTAACTCTTGAGCACTGATGTTTGTGAAAATCACAATGTAACCTTTTGTGTTTTTAGCTGGATAGACAAAACGGAATCCAAATTTATTGATGTAATAATAGCTTTCCACCCGCTCATGATTTTATTGTTATTAGAGAGTTTTCTTGGGAGTATGGTTTACGAAAGCCGTTAAGGGAGATCCAAATATTGCAATATTTTGGCTTTAACGCATTGCATAACATCATAAGAGTCGATCATCTTTCTTTGCTCGTCAGAAGCTGTTAGTCTGGCATGCGTCCTTCAGCGTGGCGCTGATAGTGGTTGGTGTGCCCGTGGGTTTCAGCGGAGTGCAGGGGTCGATGGTATCTGAGTTCAGACGGGCCCTGTTCTTTCCACTGCTGCTGCAGGCCCGTCTGCCTTTCAAACTCTCCATTGATCTCTAAGCCCCAGTTCTATGTCCCGAAAAGCATTTACAGCTAGTGCAGGAACAGTTCAATTGAGCCAAACCCATCACATTTAGTCTAGCATGTGAAACTGTGACGACATTGAGAGTTGATTAATGCTTTTTTCATGGAAGTAAACACTAGGACTAGACTACTACTGTATCCTCTGTAAGTCTCTTCTTAAGGCTTTTTGCAGGTTTTGTGTTCTGTTACTGATCTTTTTATTGTGAAGCAACTTTTTTATAGTAAAGCTGAAAGGATACCAGGAATTATACTAGATATTTTTTTTTTTATTATGAGGGCTGTTGAGATACAAAGTAGCATTGTTCATGAAGAATTTGGAATAAACATGTTAACTTTTATTTATTTTTTTATGTTCAAGTTTGGCTAAAATGCATGTAGATCATCTTTCGGCTACTATGCTTTTTATCTATAATACTTTTTTTTGTGCATAAATATGTAAAAAGTCAAAACGCTTTTATTAATGCAAGGTTGTTTTTAAAAGGTATTACTGTTTTATTCCTTTGATGGCAAATGCAGCCATTACTGCAGTATGTTGAGGCCTTTGAAAAAACAGTTTTGCATTACATTGACTGCTGATATATGGTTTGTTGCAGATATCATGGTAGGAATGGGTTACTCAAGGGAGGAGATCCACGAATCTCTAACCAGGATGAAGTATGACGAAATCACGGCTACCTACCTGCTGTTAGGAAGGAAGTCTACTGAGGTGAGTTATTCACAATGACGTTTTAGAGCAGTTTGGTTGCAGTTCACAGCTGGGGTCTAGTTAAATGAAAGCA
Organism: Enteromius unitaeniatus; assembly: GCA_032359435.1. Taxonomy (NCBI): domain Eukaryota; kingdom Metazoa; phylum Chordata; class Actinopteri; order Cypriniformes; family Cyprinidae; genus Enteromius; species Enteromius unitaeniatus. The sequence continues at coordinate 18,574,173 of JAUMHI010000065.1, forward strand.
TACAGTACTGTTCAAAAGTTTGAGATTTGGTACATTATATTTAGTCATTTAGCAGACACTTTTATCCAAAAGAGCAATGATATGCAAGTGCTATAACAAGTCTCAGTTAGCTTGTAAGGTTGGTAAGATTTTAAAATATTTTTAAAAGTCATTTGTTGGAAAAACAAATGACTTGTGTGGGCTAGCCTTTATACACATTGTTAGACATCTGGCTATATTCAATATAAATGTTAGACTTGTAGCATATCAGGTGGATTTCTAAACCCATATTACTGGTTATATCATCAAACTGGATTAGCCAATTGCATTCACTCATTTCTCTCTGGGCTTAAATATATACATCCAGACATATTAAAAATGTTTCTGTCTCTCGTTTGTGTGATCACAGTTGGAGGTCAGTGATTCCAGCTCCAGCAGTAACCTCTCTTTGGCGAAGGCCAGACCCAACAGTGAGCACAATAATGGCCAGTCACCATCTCACCTCAAAGTCCAAAAGAATATCTCCTCCAACCAGAAACAGCGTCGTTACAGTGACCAGGGTGAGTGTGCTTTTTGTACTTTAAATAGTGCTGTGAGGTCTTTGTCTTACTAATCTCTATTTTTCTTCCTTTACAGCTGGTCCAACCATTCCCTCGGTGGGTTACCCCAAGAGAAGTCAGACCACTTCTGCAGAAAGTGAGCATAAAGAGGAGGGCAGTGCACAGGCACGTAAGTCCAGCTCGTCTGGAAGCCGTGGCATGGCTCCACCAAGCCCCATGCTGGGCAATGCCAACAACCCAAACAAGGCCGACATTCCTGACCGCAAAAAGAGCGCCGGTGCCCCTGGGGTGAGCTGGTACCACCCATGATCTTTTGTTTTGTCATTGTATTCAAAATAGATCTGAAGGAAATCTGAACCAGGGTTATTTTTTAGTTAATTACAACTAATAGCATAAACAAAACTTTAAATGAAATGTTTCATATAAAATCAACCCTAGCTGAAATAGAATAAAATATAGAAAACGTTTATTGAACAAGTTTTCTCATTTTAATTTACTTGATATACTAAAATAACTCAACTTAAAAATGAAAACAATAAAAATAAATGTTAAACTTAAAAACACAAACAGTTATTAAAAACAAAAAAAGTACTAAAACTTAAATTGGAAATATTTAAAAGTATAATAGTATAGTTATGGTAAAGCTTGGAGCTTATATAATATGTTATTTTATAGTTTGTAGTTATGTTTGCTATTTAATGAATCATTAAGATTAGTTATTCACCACAGTTTCGGCCATGTTATTTTTAAATGGCTGACCAAAACAGGGATGTTCAATGAGGTAGATGTGAGGTAAACGTGTCTACTGTAAGAAATGTACATTTTCTTTATTTTTATTTTTTTCCTTTTTTGGCTAAATACAATCTTAGTTTTGGTGTTTTATTTTAGTGCATCACTGATTAAGACCCGTACTATAATCTGTATTTCTGCAGAGCAATTCTGTGTCTAGCGGTATGACCAGGAGAAACACATACGTGTGCAGTGAAAGGAACGCCACAGACCGCCACTCTGTCATCCAGAACGGAAAAGAGAACAGGTGAGTCCCTGAAACCTCTCATGTCTCAAGTTAAAGGCTGAATCTTCAAATTGCGATATGTCATGGTTTCAGACACAGGTATTTGCCAAAATATCATGAATGTATATATTTAATAATAACTAAATAAAGTTAAATAAATATTATATACAATTATATATAATATATTAATATTATATATTAAACAAATATTATATACAAATGGATAAAATAATAATTATTATTATTATATATAATATGAACCATTCTGATCCAATTGTTCAGTCCCGCTGAATATTTACTTGACATAGTCATAAGCAAAATTACAATCCTTATGTCTTTTTAATGCTGGTGTTGTCTAAACATTTTTGAATACATTGATGAATTTTCTGAGGGGAGATTTGTGGAAATACAGATGAAGAATGAAACATATATGGGCATGCCAGGACATATTCCCTCCAGATTCATTTGGGATGTCTGCATTACACTTTCCGAGTTCACAAAGAGGCCTCTGTCCTGCTGACTCATGCCAATGACGTATCACAAAAAACAACAGCCAACCTTGCTGTGCCAGTGTGCCATTCTGAACCACTTCACTTTGCCATGCAATCCACAGAGAGGGGCAAAACATGCACCCAATCCCATATTAGGGATATGCAGAATTCAAAGTCACAGTTGACTAGTCCTAAAGGGGTCGTTCAATCAAAAGTGAATGAATTATTGTCCGTAACTCATATCATTTTAAAATCTTTATACAGTACTGTTCAAAAATTACACACAAAATACTAATCAGCAGAATTGTTTATCACTTTGATAATAAGAATCATCAATGAGCAGCAAATCAACATAGAATGATTTCTGAAGAATCATGTGACACTGAAGATGGGAAAATGTAGCTTTGGATCAATGGAATAAATTACAATTTCAAAATATAAATAAAGAAAATATTTGAAATTCTGATCATATTTCACAATATTACTGTTATATATATAATTTGGTAACGTGTCATTTCAGTGTGCAATAATATTTTGCAATATTACTGTATTTATGATCAAATAAATGCAGCCTTGGTGAGCATACTAAGCTTAAAAAACATACAATCTGTCCACACACAAACTTTTGATTAGTAGAAAAAAATGTTTGAAGTTTTCTTTTTTGGTCCATAAAATGAAAGTCAATGGGGTCCAGTGTTGTGTTAAACCTGCCTGACCTTCATTAAGATTTATGTTCCACGAAAGAAAAAAGTCATACCGGTTTGGAGTGACATAAGGGTGAGACTCTTCTATAACTACCTCGTGTAGTGTAGCTACTAAAACAGACAGAAAATGAAAAGCTATAGGAACTATACTCTCGTTCCGCCGTAATAATCAAGGAACTATAGAAGAGTCCATTTTTCAAATAAGAAAAATATTAAAACTCATTTTTGAGTGTGATGCTAGCGGTCTAATCAGATTCAATGATCTATGCTAAGCTACAGCTAAAATTGCTACCGCCAGACCCGGAGATCAGCTGAATGAATTCAAAAATGGTAAAACTCACCTGTTTAACTTTAGAAGAGTTGGAAAATTTGCCTATTTTCAAAGTCAAGTGTTGTGTTCCTTTAAGCTAGCCGACTGCAGAGGAGTTTACAACAGACACACATTCACATTAACTAGTCGGTTATGAATGACCAGTTAACCATCACGATCCACCCGTATCCTACTTTACTCTCTTTGTATTCTTCTCTGCTCAAAGTTTTGATCTCATATTCTCTGCTTTCTTCGTACATACTATATCTGATCCATCCCACTGCTGTTTATTTGCCCGCCTGCCATTGGCCAGCCTGAGTGAAATGTCAGGATGTGTCAGCACGAGTCCGACAGCATATGCTGTTGCTCTCGCCAGCTCATCGGCTTCAGTCCGTCTGCGCCATCAAAAGGCCACGTCCCTCTCAGCCTCCGGACACACCTGCCGCTCCACCTTGCCGCCCAACAACGGCACCTCTGATCTCTTCAGGCCCAAGTAAAGACGAGTTTAGCGTCTATCTCTAATCTTAGTGTGTCTCTCCATCGCACTGCTCTCTAACGCCCTCTGACCTCTCTGCTGTCTGCGTCTTTGATTTCCTGCCACCCTCGTCTCGTCCCTGTAGTGTCTCTCAACCAATCCAGGAGGACTCGTCGTGGAGCTTCCGTTGCGCTTTAACGTTTGAGGATTTCCTGCATCTTCCCATTTGAACCGTTAACTAACTTCCTTGTGTCTAAACCCACTAATATAGAATATAAACTACATTAACCTGGTTAATGACTAGTGAAAGGACTGTGGAGATGTTTATTTTGATTGTTATGGTGTCCAAGAAGCAAGTGTGCAGATTAAGAGCACTGATGGTCACCATCACTGATATTCGTTTGAAATTTAATATAACACATACTCTATATATGTCACTTAAATATTTCAAACTAGCAAACCTATAATAGTGAGTTAACCAGTCAAATGTTTGTAGAATATGTTGATAATGGTTACTCTGCAAGGAATACATCATATGTATATACATATACAATACAAAATACATCCACTTAAAAACAAGAAAACACCGCTTTATGAAAAACTTTATTTGTTTGGTGATTTATTATTTTGATTAGATTTTTTGTTACATTCTGTTGTAATATTTAATGCATGTATAACTACAGTTTAAAGGGATCGTTGCAGTAGAAATAGATCATTTTCAGAAATCTGTTATTATAGTTATAATATTTATTACTATTGAAATGGATTTTATTTTTATATTGTCAGTTTAATTTTTTTTTAAATTTTATTTACTTTTGTCTTTTTTAGCTTTCATTTTTTATTTATTTTAGTTTTAGTAATTGTAATGCTTTAAATTTAACTCATTTTAGTTTTGTTAATTGTAAAGGCAGCATCTTTAATATAGTATAGTAGAAATATCACATTAGAAATATTGCCCCATTGACTTGTAAAGACAATAAAAACACAGAGATAGTTGTCAATATATCCACAGTTGTTGTTTTTCCACAGATAAAAGATAATCTTACAGGTTTGGAATGATATGATGACAGATTTTTTATTTTTTGGGCTCACTATCCCTTTAAGTGTCCAAAGAACACCTGGGGGCTGTTCCATAAAACAAGATTAGGGTAAAAGCCATGCTTATTTTGGTTAGTCGGTCTTATTATCAGTAGATTTTTTTAGAAAATAAATCAGACTAACTAAAATAAGCCTGGCTTATTTGGTAAACCTGCTTTATGGTACAGGCCACTGGTTGTACCAGTGTAACTAGTGTTGTTTGCCTGTTTTCCTATTTCATCATATTGCACCCCTGATTCTTCTCTTTTCAGTACAAGCACGGCTCAGACGAGTCAGCGAAACCCCGGTGCCTCCACCCACAGCATTAGTAGCGCGACTCCCCCGGACCGCTTGCGCTTCCCACGAGGCACACTGAGCCGCAGCACTTTCCACGGAGGCCAGCTGAGGGAGCGACGTACGGCCACCTATAACGGACCCCCAGCCTCTCCAACCTTATCACACGATGCCACGCCGCTCTCACAGTCCCGGAGTCGCGGATCAACAAACCTCTTCACAAAGCTCACATCCAAGCTCACACGCAGGTAAACACTTTACTTTAATAACAAGTCATATAACATTGTTTTATTGGTTTTCAGTGGAGTAAGATTGAAAGAGTTCATTTGGAGTCATTTGAAATATACGAGCCTTAGAACATAATGTTTTATGATGTTTGTGGAAACTTTTCCGCCAGTTAATAAAATTCTATAATGTAGAATTTCTCAAAATTCTAGGTTTAACCCCTGGTTTCACAGACAAAGCTTAAACCTAGTCCTAGACTAAAATGTGAATTTGAGAAACTTGCACTGACTGATCTTTGGTTTATCTTAAGATGCACACTAGTAATGCCTTTTCTAAGGCATGTTTAGAAAAATGACTAAACGTCCTAATTGAACTATGGCCTAATCCTGGCTTAGGCTAAACCCTGTCTATCAAACAGTGCCTAAATCTCATAATTTGGACTTTGTTTCTGGCATTTCTGAGGATATGGACTTGCATATCTTAACTGCCGTTTTTCCCCCACATCATGAAAAATAAGTAATTATGACTTTCTATCTCACAATTCTGACTTTTCTTCTCGAATTTGTTCGTTTTTATCTCACAATTGTAAAAATTGCGAGAGTCAAAGTCAGAATTAGCAGCTTTAAAAATCACAGTTACTTTGTTTTATTATTCTGTGGCAGAAACAAGCTTCCGTTATAGTTAAAGATACACTATTTTTGTAAACAACTATTATGAAACTACTGAAAAATGTAGTTAAGTTAGTAGCTTTAACTTCCCAACACTGATGTTATGATGCAGTTTTGTTTATGACAGCACCAGTTCAGTTGTTGGAATCAGATATATTTCCCTATATTTCTTTCAAGAGACAATACATCTGCTCTAGATGTTGATCAGTGTCTCTGTTTTCTGTTTCTTTTGTAGAAATATGTCATTCAGGTTTACCAAAAGGTAGGACCCTCGATGGGCTATGTGTAGTTAATTAGCACTGAAATATGAAGTTTAACTCTTAACCCTGGCGTGAAGACGTTTTCGATTAATCGCTTGTCACTCACCTTTGACACACCGTCTCTTAATTGAAGTACGGCTGAGCATGCCTGAGACTTCTGCTGTTTTCTGATGAGCAGCACCTGACAGACATTACTAATCACCCATGCATGCCTGTTCACAGGTTAAAACTGAGCACAATAGATCCATTAGACTCCTTATTAGATCCTGGTTTTCCATTCACACCTTATATCTTCAAGGAGGAAGGATGTGTGTGTTTTGTTCAGTTAGATGGTAAACTACAGCATTCAATGGTGGAAACATTAGTCAGCCATTAAGAATCAAGAACTTTGAAATTAAAAAGTTGTTATTCCTCTTTAACTTATATGCAACTGAATAAAAACATACCTGGGTCACAATTAAAAAAATAAATGAGAATTAATATTCTTTTTTTAATAAAAAAAATGTTTTTACTGAATGACATTACTTTTTATGACACGTTTAAACATATTTTCCACTGGGATAAAAAAAAAAAAAAAAATTAAATCCCTTTTGCTTTCCATTAATAACAACTTTTTTCCTCTATTTCAGTAATGTGAATTTGTCAGGACAACATTTCTTTATCGATTTGAGAATAATTACTGTTCAAAAATAACTTTTATTTTCCTTCATGCTGTTTTTTTTTTATGTTGTGTGACATGTTCCTGACAGGTTTTGTGCGATTTATCATCATTAGCATATACTGTGATATTAATCCATTTTGACGATAAGGAAATAAACATTAATGCATTTCCTGCGATACGGTAACAGACTTGCTCTTGGTTGTGTAATTCAGGCCACCCTACTGGGCTCTTAATTTAGCAGCTGACAGATGTGGCGATTGAGAAGGGTTCTTTACAAGATTTCTGGAGTTAAGGTACCAAGATTGCCTTTTGCAACAACCACCCTTTCCCAGTTTCACCCTTCATGCTCCAGAATCCACTTCTAGAAGTAGCACATGCCCAGTATCTACTGGTTCCAGCTCTTCCTTTTTTGACCTGCCCAGTCATACTGTTCCTGCAGGTGGCCTCGCAATCCCAGCGCTTTCATTCCCACCAGTGCTGTTATGACATCAACAGATAACAGGTTTTTCTTTCCGATGGAAAACTTGGGTGTTTGTTACCCAAAAGTTGGTCAGACATCCTGCTAAAGACATTGAAAGCTCTTGTTCTGAGATGATTAATAAATACGAGATGCTTTAATATTTCATAAGTTGTATTAAACCTATAATATTCCTTTCAGAAGTTGCAGGATGCAGCAGAGAAACTGTCCCAGTGGATGTTGATCTATGTCAAAGGCAGTTTGCCTCTTATTGTTGCCCCATAAGAGCACTTATTCGCCAGCGTCCTCTCCTCTGACCGCTGCTCGCCGCCCACGCTGCTGCATGACCTCTCCCAGTCTCTTTTACATGTTCCATTCTGTATAACGGATGATTAATGTCCATTTATAACTGAATATGTTGGTATTTAATGTGTTTTGTAGTATGTAGCTTTAATGTCATAAAATGGGAGAGTGGGTTCAGATGTGACACTGGGGTGAGCTGTTAACATACGTTTAGTAACAGTCCATTATATACAGCTGCCTAAGACTCAAATGAAGCAGATTTCTTGATTTATATCTGAATTTCTATATTTATATCTTATGAATGTCTTGACTGTCACTTTTTAGTATTTTGATGCATCTTTTCTGAATCAAAGGATTAAATTATTTAGTATAGATCAAATCTTACAACAAAAGGATGTGTAACTTGGCATTAAGTATGATATGAAGCTACCAAAAAGGAAATGTGCGTCATTTGGTTTGGGGTAAGCTGTGCAAAAACAAAAAAAACAGCTTTCAACTTTATACTCGTTTCATTTAACAGGGGATATCTTGAAATATTAATGCAGATTTCAAAAAAGTAATGAAGATCAAATATTTATGTTTTTCTCCCTGCCTATAAGACCCCCACTGCCCCACATTTCTTGTTAAGCAAATGTTCCATCTTCTTTCATAATGAAAAGCCCTTCTTTTGAAATAGTTTTTTGTCCTTCATACCAGACAGCATGAGCTCAGTTGTGTCCACTGCATGGAGTCTATTTAGAACAGGAAGCTGAATCATAGGGTACAGGAAGGGTATCTGTAATACCCTCTTCTGTCTCCTCCTTTCCCATTTTATCTCTCCACACAGGTCAACTATAAGTGCATGTCCAATATTCCTCCCCACTTACAGAGGAAATTGTATCTGTTGTTGACGTTCTCTCTCTCCAACACCGACTTTGATATTCTCTCTCTTTTGTCCTAGGATGTCTGAAAAGCTATTGTTGTCTTATCTTCCTTTCCTTGATCAGCTGAGTCTCAGATTTTCTTGCCTCTAAACTATTTTTCTCTTTTTCCTTCTGGCTTTTAAAGAGTGCCGGCAGAATGCGATAGAAATGGGAGGTATGAGGATTCAAGGTGAGACGGGACATACGGTTTTTCAGTTCTGATTTCCATCCTTTCCCATCCTTTATTCTTAGCATTACTCCACAGACTTTACTTCATTGTTGAGTAATTCTCTACAAACATATAAAAACTGGCATTTAGCATAATTAAAACTCAGTGAGGCTTTTGTGGGCCAAATGAAGTCCAAATCTGTTGTGTGAATAGTCATTTATTCTGATCCGTAAGCATTTGTTTGCATGGATATTTAGCGCCATTGCTCTGCACCCTTGTGGCAAAAAGAAGAAAGTACAACATGATTGTTAGTGCTGTTCGCTAAGGTCACAGCAATGTTACTCATGCTTACGGATCAGGGTTTGTTAAAATAGTAGAATCATCATACGGTGGTTTTCTAGTTTGAATTTAACTCTGAGCTTGGAAACATTTTATAGTATAAAGTCACACCTATATTTTATTTTTCCACCCTTGAGTTGTTGTCTCTGCATCTTTGCATGATTATTTTTGGGGTCACTGCATGTCATATGCAATCGTGTGTTTCAGCGCATGACGTGTTGTCACTGAAAACAGTGAAAGAGTTGTAGGAGAACTTGTTTTTATGGCCTGAAACAAACGAGTATGCGAATGCAAGCACTTACTTGATTTTAATGTAGTTACGCTTCAAAAGGTCCCAAAACGAAGTAGTAGGAAACATTGTATGGTTAACAAGAACTATTATCAATGCAAAAATTAGAAGTACAAATATTATTACAAATTAAAAGAATGATTTTACTAATTAATAAAATGTATTTCTGTGATGCACAGCTGAATTTCCAGCCAAGATAAACTGAAAGTTCAACAGAACAGGATTTATTTGGAATAGAAAACTTTTTGTTTCTAATGTCATATTTGTACAAGTTAATGTTTTTCTAAATACAGATATTTAGTACATTCTACAAACATCTCATGTACCCAATGGAGAAAAAAAAATAGTGTAGGTATTTTATTTAAAAAAACTTAAAATGTACATTAATTGTAAATGTGCAGCTACATTCAAAATACAATCGACCACACAAATCCTTGCTAAAATTAAGTTTTTGAACATGCAAACCTTATAAAAGCTATTTATGAAAACTGACTGTCCTTTCTGGTCTCTTGCAGTCGTAATGTATCTGGGGATCAGAAAGAGGAACATAAAGATGCCAAACCCCGCTCGCTACGCTTTACCTGGAGCATGAAGACCACCTCCTCCATGGAGCCCACAGAGATGATGCGCGAGATCCGCAAAGTCCTGGACGCCAACAACTGCGATTACGAGCAGCGCGAGCGCTTCCTGCTTCTGTGCGTCCACGGCGACGGCCACGCCGAGAGCTTGGTCCAATGGGAGATGGAAGTGTGCAAACTGCCTCGGCTCTCGCTAAACGGCGTGCGCTTCAAGCGGATATCAGGAACATCCATTGCTTTCAAGAACATCGCCTCGAAAATTGCCAACGAACTGAAGCTGTAGGGGGGAAAAAAAGTGGATAATGTGAAAAGCAGCAAAAAAGACTAAGGCACAAAACTAGAGTAATCAAGCTGTACATTCTTTTTGAACAAGTAGCAGATACAAGGATTGTTTTCCTTAAACACTTACAAAGTATGTACTGAAAATATTGTATAGAATCATGCCTTAGGCAATAATTTCCTGCATCTTTGAAGCATTATTAATATTATTCTTATTATTGTTGTTATATTGTTGTTATTATTATTATTATTGTGGGATGGTTTCAAACTGTAGGAAAACAATGACGGTTTCATTTCAGTTTTTTTGTTTCGTTTATGCACTACTGCAGTAGGTGCCCTGTGGGGCCAAAAAATGAACATCAGTGACTGAAAACATGTATTTGAACCAGACAGAGAGAAGAGGGGACGGTTTATGGCTCCAGTATTCATTTCTTTATCGTTCCAGCCCTCGAAAGCCAAAACAAAATGGCCAACGTTGATTTAGGAAATTGATTTGCACATTTTCCCTAAAAGCACCATCCATTCCTTTGCTTTCTATTTTCCTCAACCCTTGTCCCTTTTCGGGATATTCCCACCTGTTGTTTTCTAGTGTTAAACGTGGCTGAAGATGGACAGGATCCGACAGGTTCTGGTGCCAAGGAGGCGACTCGTGGCCTCAGGAGCAAGTGCACTTCAGGAAACTTCACGGATTCAGACGGGCTACTGCAATGGAACGTTAAGAATGAGATCGGGAACATTTTGCTTCCTGGTCTGTTTAAGTATTTCTTTTATTTCTTACAAAGTGTTTTTTTTTTTTAAATGTCTGAGGAGTTGACGAAAAATTCTCAGATGTTCTTGAAATGTCTTTGCTTTGGCTCCGGCCCCCGGGGCGCACCATAGAGTCATTCTGGGACATAGTTCAGTTCAGAATGTTAACTTGCCATTTCTAGGCTTCAGTATTCACTCCCATCTGCACTGTTATTATTATTATTATTATTTTGATGTTTTAATTTTTTTTTTGGAATGTAAATAATGTACCTTAGTTTTGCAGCAAACGGCATATTGATAAACTTTTTTTTTTGTTCTTTTCTAAGTCTGGCTGTGAGTCGGAAACTATGGAAATTAATGTAACTCATCACAGAATAAGGTTAATCAGTGTCTCCATTAAAACAACTGAAAATCAGTGATTTGCAGAGTGAATTTCGTTGGACTGGTTTTACGAGGTGCAGTTCAGACATTTAAAGGCTGAATGTCTGTAACTTCTAAAGAACTTCAAATAAGTTTGGGAGTTTAACAAGGTCTTCAGGCCAGATATAGCTTCATACTTTGCTGGGTTTTAGGAAGGGAAATGTCTTGGGATTTAAAAAGGTTTGTTTTCAGCCTTTATGTCATGATGTTATCATCTTATCAATCTGGGTCTCCAAGCATAAAATCTTGGTCCGCTTCTGGTTTAAGTTCTATTTCTGCACAAAAGATTATAATTTCCTCAACCATATATATTTAGTCCACAATAGAAGTTTTGTTTATTTATGTGTGTGTGCACTGTGCATACTTGTGTATATGTAAATATACACACATGCATGTATATATTCCAGAAATAAATTATAAAAATACATTATACCAATTATAATTATAAAATTATAATTATAAAACCATTATAAAATAGCTATTATATATAAATATAAACAGGTAAATATTTGTAAATATATATATATATATATATATATATATATATACTGGATAAGTGTGTATATATACATCATAAATATATACAGTACACACATGTATATTAAATATACAAAAACTTTTATTTTGTATGTGATTAATCATTTGACAGCCAAATATATATATATATATATATATATAATTATTAATGTGTGTATTACTCATTTAATGTAGTTTTTTGCCAATAATAACTTGAAATAAAATAATAACAGTTTTTAAGGAATATAAAAAAACAACTCATTAAAATAAATCATTTGTTTTTTATTAATTGCTGTGTTCACCGGTAAAGGTGTAGTGGGAATAAAAGACTGCACTCTATTGTAAAATTATATGGTTTGCAGTCACGCACATATATTTGCAAGCTGCCACTGTCTGATATATCACCTGATTTCTTACATAATTTCCAGCATCTTATCTATTACATAACAGCTCTTCAAATTCGTAATAACCTTTCCGAGAAAAGCATCCAGTCTTCAACTTCTATGTGTCTGTCTACAGCTGGGTGAGCTCATGCACATCCTTTTCCTCCTCCTCTTGTGCGATTTCTCAAAAACCCAATATAGCAATAAATATAAGCGCAACCATGCGTGATTAAACTCTGACCACGTCCCATTTCCACGCGTGATCCGGCTAGCCACGCCCCATTGTCCACTTACGGTTCAGTAGAGATGGGTTAGTGATTCATTTCCACGAATCATTTCGAAAAAGCATTTTTACTGTTCGCTTCATCAGCCAAACCACCGGCTCACTGTGTTCATCTTGATGATCCGTAAAAGAAACATTACATACGATTCACTCGATGTTTCCTGAATGAATCGCTTAGGCCACTAACTTCAAATTTGCGAACCGGTTCATTCGATGTATTAAAAAGATCCGATTCAAAAAAAACGAGTCGGTCATCGCTATGATTTAGCTTTGACCACGCCCCCATCGTTTCACATCCATCAGGGGGAGTTTTGCCCGAAAGATCGAGCGCTGCTGTTGTAGCTGCTGGCTTTTACAGAGGAGACTGATTTCGTCTGTTTTCTCGATGTTTCTTCAAAGCACCGAGAACGACATGCGTTTCAAACCTTCACGAGACCGACTGTACAGCGCGCGCTGCTGCGGCTGCTGTCACGTGCGGACCGGAACCATCATCCTGGGCACCTGGTACATGGTACGAGGCGTAAAATATTAATTTAACATAGTGTTGTAGTTTTAAACATTAATTAAACACACATATCCCCTCCTTCCGTCGTGTAGAGACGTGTCTGTGTTTTAAATCGTTTGTGTGTGGACGTTTTTGGCTGACTTTGCCGTGTTAGCTCGATGCTAACCAACGTTTAGCTAACCCAATGTTTTGAATTGGACCTATCAGCAAATAAGACACGCTAACGCGTTTAGACGGGATTTATGTTGATTAATCAAGGTTTAAGAATCTTAACTGTTCATTGGGGCAGGATAATATGGCGTAGCGATTATTTTAAGCGTTTATTTATCATTTGTTTGTAGGCTGCTAACCGCTAGCTGAGGCCGGAGGCTAGCTGATATTCACCAAACTGTCACGGGGGTGAAGTTCAGTTCGGTTTCGTTTTGCATGAAGTGTGTTTAGATAAAGTAAAGTATGTAAACGGACATTATATATTAAAAGGTAACTATTTTAATGTCTGTGTATTTGAGTAATTTGGGTGTCAGCTAGATTTTATACAAACAAATCTCAACTAATAAACTGTCATTAGGTGTGGCCTGGCAAGATTTAAGAATACTTTTGGATAAAATGGCACTGGCAGGATGAACTAATCTGTCATTGATAAATGCAGTGTGTAAGTATTTATATAACAAAGTCTGGGCCTGGGCTGCGCTTAACAAAAGTATCATAAGCTCAAGTACATCGTAGATCCATTGAAACTAATTGTTGTTTTCAGAAAACCAGACTGTTTCCTTTTAAGACTGATTATTTTTCATTTCAGCACATTCAGATTTTCAGTTTGAATTGTCTTTTCTAAATATAATATTTTGAAGCAGTTGTTTTGAGATGTTGATCTCTCTGTTGATGTCTGATCTCTGTTTTGAAGTCACATGACATGGTGAATGATCCGAGTTTAGGTTATTAAATTGTTTAAATATTGTGTCTACTATCGCATCTGTACATTTTTACTAATATAATCTATCTTCAAAGGTGGTGAACCTGTTGATGGGTATTCTGTTGACTGTGGCAGTAACTCACCCTGAGAACGTCCCTACTGTTGACCTACAGTATGAAGTTATCGAGCATTATTTTGCCTCAGACAGGATGTCAGGTACGGTCAATGCTGTAAATTCATATTTTTTACTAATATGTTGCCAAATAATTACACTTTTTATATTGTCTGTATAATATTTTTGTACTTAAAGTGCCCCTATTATGCCTTTTCAAATATGATCTTTCATGCAGTGTGTCATGTAACTGTATGTGAACATAAATCTACAAAGTTGTGATGCCGACAGTGCACAATAAAAAAGTTTTTGGCTATTAAAAAAAAAAAAAGAATTGTTCTACATCATAAACAACTTATGGCAATGGGCATTTCATTTTCCGACACGCAATCATAAAGGACTACACTATCTGACCAATCACAGCAGTGAGGGCTCACAAAAGGGAGGGGTTTAGACGGACTGATTTTTCTAGTCATTTACGAATAATTTAGAAATGGGTTAAAATTAAATATATTTTTGGAGAAAACTAAACTAACTGTTTTTTGACCATGTAAACCTGTTTTAAGAGACTCATAAAGCAATATTAGCAACCTTTAAAATGGCATAATAGGGGCACTTTAAGATTAAAACTTCAAGTTTTATTCGTATTTATTTCTAAATTGACACAACTTTTCTTATGCCTATAGAGAATGCTTGTGTGGGCTTTGCTATCTCTCTCCTTATGCTCACCATTAGTGCCATGATGGTGTATGGGGCCATAACTGTAAGTTTCTCTATACTGGTACATCTGTGCTATTTGTCAGTTGTTTTATGTTGAGAAAATAAATAAATAAAACTGACTTTACACAATTAGTTTTGTTAATTTCGTAATTTTTATGACGCATTATTAGGGATGCACCAAAAGGAAAATTATTGGTTTTATTGTTTTGTCAAGGTTTTTAAAGAAAAAAATACTTACTTGACACTAAACACTTAAATATATACAAAAATATATACCTGTAAGTATACCAACAAAGAACAATTTAACTTAAAATAAATATGTTTAAATATATTTGAATACATTTATATCATTTATTCTGTCTTTTTTCTTTTAACAACGAAAGAGATTATTTTAGTTTTTTGCTATTTTCAGCTGAACAATTTTGGTTGCTGAAGATTCGGTGCATCCCTGTATGTTATCACCATATTTTAAATCTTGGCAAAATCATAGCATAAAAAGAAATGTATTAACAATTTTTATAGACTGGTCATTTTTGCTAGACTAGAGCCCACAAGGGAAAGAATCCACAGAAAAGTACAAAATAAATGCATGTTTTGAGAAAATGACTGGAACTCAGCATGAGGGTTAAAAAGCAATATCAAATATTGCTTATGATGCAGTGCTATGTTAAACATTGTAAACTTTCTTTGAGATTGGAAGGTAATACAATTCTTTTTTTTTTTTCCATGTATTCTAGAATACAATCATTTATTTCACCACTCTGTTCATCTGTACTTCACAGTCTTGCTTGACGTCGACTTTAAAAAACAGGTTGGATCTGTGAGATTTTGTACAGTAGTTTCAGTTGAAAATGCATATTTTAGACCCCGAGTGTCCTCATAGGCAGTGAAATATTGGTCCAGTAGAGTCACAGTCTTGGTACTAGCTCCTTTTCCATGTTAAATATTCTCTGAACGTAGTAATACAGCACAGTTCCTCTTATTTGCTTAAAAACTAGATGATTCACTATTCCCCGGAGTTTTACAGGTTTGTATCAGCATTAAAATGGTGAGAAACAGTCTAAAAATGAAAGGGAAAAAAACCCACCTCATGACACATTTTCCCTTTCGCGCAGAATCGTGATGGCTGGCTCATCCCGTTCTTTTGCTATCAGCTGTTTGACTTTGCTCTGAGCTGCCTGGTGGCCATCAGCTCCCTCACATACCTGCCCAGAATCAAGGACTACCTGGATCAGCTGGTCAGTCTGCCCTCTACTTCCACTGCTGCCTGTCTGCCTCTCATACCTCTGACGTTAATGTAAATTGCTTTTAAAACATCTGTCTCTTTTAGCCGGATTTCCCATACAAAGACAACCTTCTCTCTCTGGACTCCAGCTGCCTCCTCCTGTTTGTGCTAATCTTCTTTGCCATTCTCATTGTCATTAAGGTATACATTTAAACAGACATAGAATCAATTATGTTTTATTTGTAAGAGACAGATTATTTTGAAGTGTGTGTGTGTCTTCAGGCCTACCTGATCAACTGTGTTTGGAACTGCTATAAGTACATAAACAACAGAAACACTCCAGAGATTGCCGTGTATCCTGCTTTTGAGACCCCCCCTCAGGTATGTCCATTCTCAGTTATTTGAGTTAAAATGAAGCTACTAGATCAGAGTACATCTTTAATAAATATAAAAAAATTATTATTAAAGGAATAGGCTAGTTCACACACAATTTTTAATTCTTTCTTCATTTACTCACCCTCAAGAGTTCCAAACCTGTATGATATTTTGAAGAAAGTTTGTAACCAGCCTATTTTGGTCACCATTGACTTCCATAGTAGGAAAAAAAAGTTATATGAGAATCAGTGGTGACCCAAAACAGCCTGGTCATATCTATATCAATATCTTCCTAACAAAGAAATTCCTACAGATTAGGAACTACTTGAGGGTGAGTAAATGACAGAATTGTAATTTTTGGGTGAGCAATTCCTTTAATGTATTTAGATTAGTGCAATGTTGTTGTTGACTTTGATATCCTAAAACATGGAGTTGATTTAAGGTACGGTTCATCAGAGTACATTTTATTTGACGATGAAAAAAGTCTGGGCACAGGTGTATAATAATGAACCTTTTTATACATATTCATTTTAGTTTAAGTCTTGGTAATCGTGTGACCGTTCCATTTTTGATTGTTGTTATTTGTATTTCTATGTAGCTTTAAAAATATTTTTTTCCAGTTTTAGTAATATTTAGTACTTTTTTCAGTTAGCATGTTGGCAAGGGAGCTTTTTTTTTAAATAAAATTTTTCATCAAATATTTCTAGTTTATTTCAGCTTTATTTAAATTATAAAAAAATTGTTTATAGTTTACTGTTAAAAGTAACAACACTGTTCTGTTGTAAGTGGATGATGGGAACAGATGCAATTGTGTCCCTTTTTGTCGTCTTTTATTCTAAAAAGAAGCACATATTATTAACCTCCCTCAATAGAAAAAAATGTAGCCCCTTAAAATACACCACTCACTCTGTTGCAGTAGAGGGCGCTCTTTGTTTTCGTAAGTTTTGAGCAGTTCTTTTTCACCAGTCCTCAACAGAACCCAACTTTATCGTTTTTGCTTGCTACCACAGGAAAGTGTGACATGTTACTTTTACCAGAAATATGACTTCAGATTTGTTTCATTGGCCTCTTCTCTTTGTCATAGTACATCCTTCCCACCTATGAAATGGCCATGACAATGCCAGCGAAGGAGCCTCCTCCTCCTTACATGCCAGCTTGAGTTCCCCTGACTGGTTTCTTCAGTAAAAGCCAGTGCAAATACCCATCTTTGCCTTTCGATCCTGCCTTCCATTCCAACATATGGAGGGCGTTTAGGCTCCCAGCGTCCGCTCATCTCATCAGCAGCTTACATATTTGCATAGACTTATCGATGACTCTTTCTTTCGCATGACTCTCGTAACAGTTCATCACTGCAGATCTATTTTTGTAAAACTATAGGATAACGGTTGAAGAGGCACGGTGTTGGGGAAGAGGTCGTGTGGTTGTGGCAAGATTTATTTTAATTACTTAGTGTTGTATCTGAGATTTGAAATGTCATTCTCTTTTGTGGACATCATGACTCGGGCTTTGCAATAAATTGTGCTTACAACAGCATTATATAGTTCATAGTCAATCACTAATGAAATGATTGTGAGAAGGGGCAGATAGTCTGCCATTTGAAATTTTTACCAATGAAAGCTTTTACTTTATTTGCCAGCTTGAGATCTTTATTTTTCCATGCGTTTCAGTGCGGTGTTTTTTCCTAATTGTCATGGTAGCGGAAGTATTGTGAAAATCAACATTGCCCTACAACTTGACAGGGCACTTTCATTTAGAATCATCTAAATCTGTTTTGCTAGTTTAAGAATCTGTTTAGACAATCCAGTGTGATGGTTAAAATATATATTTTTTCCATTGTGTACTTTATTAGTGGACGTAAGACTTTCATCCTTTCAAACGTGAAAGCTCAAAGCACTTTTTATCTTGTTTATATAATTAGTGTGTGTGTGCGTGTGTGTTTTCCATCCATTGAAGCATTGTACACCATCATCTTGGCAGCCGTCACGTGATCCGTTTTCCTGGTAACTACTGGGAAATGTTGGTTAACATGTAAGAGGAATCCACACATGAACAACAATGATATAGAGTTAAAAAAGGAAAATGCTAGTGCTGTATAAATCAATGGATGCATGTTATTTTATTTTGTGGTCTGTTTCTTTTCTTGTACATGTTCTGTAATCTAATTACTTCAATAAACACTTTAAAACAACATATCTGCCATGAGACTTTTTCCACCAATGGGCATTTGGTTCATTAGTACTTGTGCTTGATTACATCTGTAAGTCTAAGTCAGATTTCTTGTGATTTGTTGTGAGACTCCCCCTTCTGTATTTGGATTGGACACAAAACTGACACGTTTCTTGTCAACCCTTTAAATGTGCAGTCCAGGATGCTGTAGGAATCATACTGGTGTCAGTTAGACCAGAAGACCGCACACAAACTTGAGAAGAACGGAGAAACAATGAAGTCCTTCATTGGGAGTTTGGTATATTGCCTCTCTCTTCTGCTGGTTGATCTCTGTGAATCCTATGATTTGAACAATCCATCCCACATTTTAGCACAAAGTTATGCACAAAGACGAAATCATGCTATTCCACACCGGACGCTGAACCCAGCAGGTAAGTTCCTTATCTTATCGCCACTGTCTTAGTTCTGTTGTTTCTTAGATCAATTTTTGCATTGTATCTTGAAAAGTTCAACATCACTTTAATGGAACATTTATGGTTTCATTATTTTTCTTAATGCACTACAAAAAATTTTGACTTTGTGCATGCTGTAACAGGAATGCCAATGGAAGTTCTAGTCCAATGCACAATGTTAGAAATTTGTCTAGTGCATTTATATTAGCAAATGTGAAATAAGGTACATACACATTGAAGCACTGGAGGGATAGTTCACCAATAAATTACAATAATCCTCTAAATGATTTATTTTTAGTTATCTGTGAAACGCAAAAAATATATTCTGAAAAATGTATCTTGCCCAAACAAAGTCCCTGGGTTTCGATGTGCTGTTAAAAATCTTTGGTTCTGCAGAAGAAACAAATGAATAAATACATGTTTGAAATAACATGAGTGTAAGTAAATGAAAAACGTGTGAACTATTCCTTAAAATGCATGTATGCTACAAAACATTTGTGTGATGTCTGAGTAGTGTGTATTGTAAAATGTTTTAACTTTGAGCAATTAGGGCATTGCAAACAATTCCAGTTGTATTTGTTTGACTGACTTATGTTTGGCTAATTTCCTGTTCCACTTTAACCTTCTGGTGGTGCGTAGTGTACAGGAGAAAATACTGGTTAGATGGATCTGATCACCCTAACAAACAGAGGAGGATTTTGCCCCATCTTATCCCAGTAGCTTTTCCAGGACCCACAGCTCCTTCTCAACCCAAAGTTCATGACTGGCTCAAAGACACGCCAACCACAAAGGTGCAAAATACAAATAATAACCAGTCTCCAAATGAGGCACACATGCAGCTGAGAGGTGAATGGGCACCAGTAGTATGCCGAAAGGTGAAAGATTCAGAACAAAACATTGTACTTGCAGGAGAATCAGGGGAAAGTACAGGCGTGTTAACAGTGGTTTCAAATCAACCCATTGATGTTCCACAACAACTGTATACAGGTCCAGAAAAATCTATGGTTCTTACAGAGCAATCAACAAATAACCAGCCAACCATTGCAACAGTTGCTCCTGAGAGAGGGTTTTATGAATCAAAGCCTTCAATGACCATGGCAACCTCACAATCTTTGAATATCTCCCGGCCTCAGAAACCCATGCCACAATCATTGTCAACATTTGTTCATGGGCCAAATTCACAAGATGCATTAACCCAATCTATTCCAACAACTACCATGACACCTGAGACATATCCTCAAAGTACCTTTCTTGAATCCTTGCCAACATCCACCCTTACACCGGAGATGTACTCCCAGAGCACTTTATCCCCACCCTTGCCAAAATACACCTATTCAAGAAGGTCATATCCTCAAAGAGTCCCACCCCAATCACCGTTAGAGCCATATGACCAAAGTGCCTACCTAGAATCCCAGCCAGCATCCACACTGGTACCAGAAACAAATCCTCGAAGCGCTTCGCCTCAGCCTGTACCACTGTCCACTTATAGATTAAGGCCTTTTTCCCAAAAGATCTCATCCCAATCCCTGTCAACATCCAGCTTTACACATGAAGCATATCTTCAGACCGCCCCTCCACAGTTCCTACTAATGTCTACTGTGTCACAAGAATCATCACCAGAGGCATCAAACAGGATTATTACCCACAGCAGGATAGCCATCACAGGGAGGACAGGTATAATTCCATGTATACTGTACTTTGTTTAACCCTCCATCTGTTCATGCTGGGGTGTCCAGTCCTGCTTCTAGAGGCACTGTGTTCTGCATAGTTAAGCCCCAACACATGCCTTGAAGCTTCTAGTAATCCTGAAGACCTTAGGAGTTTTTGTGCCACGAACTAGCCAGCATGATGGTTCCTAGGTATTTTCCAACTTTCCCCTTGGGCTGTTTTTCGGTAGGAACTCTAAAGTGACCAACAGCAACGTCTTTACACGCGGCATCTGCAAACATCAGCAATCGGTGAATAGAGGATGCGTGATCGGAGTTGTGGGTTTCGTAATGACAGAGATGGAAAGTAAACACAATTAATGCATTTCATGAGAATCTGACTAAATCTCCAATAACAACTTGCAGTGTTATAAATCATAGAGGCTGAGAAAAGAACATGGCACTGCAGACAACAGGTAGCTAAATGCTGTTACAGTGATCCCTCGTTTATCGCGGTAGATGCGTTCCAGACCTGGCCGCGATAGGTGAAAATCCGCGAAGTAGGGAC
>JAUMHI010000065.1:18595338-18639024 GCA_032359435.1 Enteromius unitaeniatus
CGAACCGAATCAAAACGCGGATTTCGGTGCCTCATTTCGGTTCCATGCCTAAACGACAAACCCAATAAATCTATGGCGGCAAATCTGTGGCATTAATAAGCGAGCGCAGTAAATCATTTCGGCAAGAGGAAAACGGATTTACATGTGAAGAAACAGGAGCCCGCGAGCTCATTTCAAACCCTCGTGTGCACATGAGATTATTCTTGCGTTCAATCTTCTCTTACCTGCTCGCGCGAACATGTTTATTTCTGTCAGTCGTGTCAGTATTGGATGCCTGTTATAAGATGATCAATTCGCTTGACTTTAGACATGACATTGGATAATATGTTAGTTATTTTTCCTAAGCTTAGTTTATTGATTCATTAATGATTTTGTCTTTATGAACAATACTTTACATTTCATTAAATAGAGTAAATCTTTTTCAGATACTTTATGAATACACTTTTTAAACCTTGCGTGCAATTTCATGATAAATCATTCAAGGGAACAGTTTCATATTATTTGCATCTAGAAATTAATAGTTCTGTATCCCTCTGTGTTTTTATTTGTTCTGTTTGGATGATAACAAGCCTTAAAATCTCCTTTGTAATAGATATGATTATAAATCAAGAACAAGGCATTTATAGCTGTATTTATAAACTGCTTACTAATGACTATTAATGTGGAACAATGCTTTATAAAGGATGAACTGACAGTTTAATGCTTAACTAATGATTCAGAGTGTGCAGTTATTATAAAGTGTTACTATTTTTATTTTATTTTAAGTATCGAATCAGGCACCGGAACCATTTTAAAAGTATTGATTTGGCACCAGTATTGAAAAAACCCTAAACGATACCCAACCCTATTCTCCATTTCATGACACCATAAAGAACGAAATTGCGCTCATACAGTTTTTTCTTTCTTTTTACAATAATTTTTTTTTTTTTGAGTGAAGCAGCCAATCGAGAATGCAGAAACTTACCACTGGAGCTTCAGGAGGAGCGATACGCAGACCCTGGGACAGGATACCTGCGTAGTTGGTGGTGCGGGAGCCGTGCCACAACAACTGACGGTTGTGTAATTCTCTGAAAGGACGGAAACGCTGGAACTCACCCTCCCTGTCGATCTTAAAGATCTAACAACACAAAAAAGCAGTAGTCAGAGATAAAAGCTCATATTTTAAAGCAGTAGCATACTCAATTAATTTAACTCAATGCACTAGTTAACTTTGTAAAAACTGAACATTTAAAAAAAAACAAAAAAAACGTTCATATATGGCAGGCTTTACAGAGTTATCCTCACCTCCTCCACATCCAGTGTATAGGTGTTGTGGGTAGCAGCGTGCGTGTTCTTCACATATTCTTGTATAAGCTGAGCCTCACTTGATGACTTGTCGACCACCTAGAAACACAAAATCAGTATCAATCACTACAACACGACCGCATCATGGTAACACTGAAGGATAGCTTTTCCAGTGAAAGACTTTTTACCTCAATTTTGGTTTTGAGTTTCTCATAGTTAATGTCAATGGGATCCTTCTTATTATCCTCCACTCCTCCCCGTAGCAGACTGTAGGCCACCTCAATGTCTAACAGGTTGTCCAGCATCTGTACCTTTTGCTATGACAGATATGCAAAAGGATTGAGCACAAACACAAACTGTTTAACACTGCGCAATCTTTAGATGGTTGCCAAGTCGTACCTGTATGTAATCCATGTTGTTCAACAGTGGTGGTTTCTTCATGCCGAAGTCATGAGGTATCAGTGTGTAGAAGCGATTGGACAGATCTAAGATCTGTGCTTCTGCAGCGCTATCTGCTACAGCCTACAGAAATCAACGAAAGCAAAAATTAAGTTAGGATAAAGTCGACGGAAATGGGAAGAACCAAGCTTTTATTACATTAGGGGTGCAAGTTTATGACAAAAACCTGATTTGGTCGATTATTCTCTTGAAATTGTATTTGTGATTATGAATTTTGGTCACAATTCACATTTAATGATGTTTGTACCATTATATATACACAACATATAGCATATAGAAAGAAAAGAACGCATCTAAAGCACACAGAATAACATACATGGATTTTAAATGATTAATTACCACTTTGAACGATTATGTAATTGTGGCATGTTTAATTGTAATTCTACAATTATCTATTCTGATCTAACTTTCAGAACCAACCTGTTGGACCTCACTAAGGAGGGAATAAGCACTCTGGATCTGTCTTTTACTCAGTTTTCCCAAAGGCATCTTCTGCAAGTCGATCTGTAGTAGAAATTACACAAGTTATCACATATCCAACCACAACAAATACAGACAGTTTTAGTGCTATTTTAATATTTTCTTAAAAAAAAAAAAAGCAAGGAGTAAATGAACACACCTCAAACTCAACCATGGCTTTCTTCATGCTCTCCACATCAAAGATCAGTCGGATAAGGTCTTGGACGGGTTTGTCCAGCTTGGACTTGGCACCTGCGCTCGCAGTTAACTTCTTCACAGCCTCCTCATCCTGAGTAAATATATGCAGAAAGCTCCATAACCATTTCATTTACCTTAGAAACTATAACCTTTTTTTATGACTCTATCAATGGGGGCCAGGGGCCTGTTTCATAAAATACGATTAGAAAAATAAGCCAGGCTTATTGCAGTTAGTCCGATTTATTTTGAACCAAATCAACTGGCAATAAGTCAGACTAACTGAAATAAACCTGGCTAATTGTGTAAACGTGTTTAATGAAACAGGCCCCAGGATTCATTCTTGAGACTAATCACACTTCCAAAGTGAGATTACTTATTGTCTTTGATAATAAGGCCTTTCTGACAGCCTCATGTTAACAGGATGCATGCACAATTCTAGCAATGCTTTAAAGAAGAAGAAAACAAAATCTTATGTATCCAATAGTGCTTTGGCTAGATGTTCCAGATCTCACCTGTCCATAATCAATCTCTAGAGGATAAAACTTATTGGGGTATTTTGTGAAGTTGCTGGAGGCCCAGGCATTCCCAGTTTTTTCCTCATACACGCTGCAGAAATTGTCCATAGCAGAGTTCTTATCGTAAAACTTGTCCAGTTTGTTTCCTCCAATGGTGGTGCCGACTCGACCCCATGATCTGAACACCCAGTATCTGAAAAAGCAACACAAGCATGCTCAAAACAAGTGGGTCTGTCTGGTCAAATACTTGTTAGGTATTACTCTTATAACATTTTTACTTTAAAAAAAAAGTGCTGTGTTTAAGATTGAATTAAGTTAGTTTAACAGAAATCCAAATGAATCACAAAAACAGACTAGACTCACTGTTTCTTGACATCATCTTCCAGCAGCTGTAGTTTGTAGTATGAGTTTGTCCCTCTGACAATGTCCACGAGACCCAGTGTGGCACTGTAAATCTTCCCATTCTGATCCAGTACATGAGCACAGTTTTCCAGACCTAAAAAAACGATCATGATTAAGGCATTGCACAAACAATATGTACCAAACGGATCCATACAAAACATTAGCTCTTCTCTCAAAGCGATGGGGGAAAAAGACTCAAGTCTCACCTGACTCTGGATCAACTGCTGCTCCTCCTTTCACTGTCAGTTTCATTTTCTTTGATTTGCTTCCACCTGCCGGAGTAAAAAAAACATCATTATTATTATTCATCAAGAGTGTATAACATCATGTCATTGCATTTGAGAATGTATAGAAATGAAACTTTTGTCAGTAAAACCTAAATAACTATAATTTTATCACCTGGTGCATGTGCATACAAGAGCTACATTTTTTATAAGAATTTTGTTATGTTTTGCTGGAAAATTTAAACGCATTTTTCTAACCTTCTTCCTCTTTCACTCTGCCGGTGCTTTTTGAGGAATGAGCGCCAGTGGATTTGGAGGCGGGGGGTGCAGCCTGGGACTCCACTTTGACTTCAGCACCCCAGGGTGAGATTGCATGCAGGGAGATGAGCTCCTGGAGGGCCTTGCCGGACTCCTTGATGTCAGTGAGGAAACCCTCTGCCACCACACGCACACCTGCCTCCCTCACCTCCTCCATCTTCTTAGTCATTTTTTCAATCTCCTCTGAAACACAAAAGGAACAGAGCAAGTTATTAATGAATTTTGAAGAGTCACACGCCAACAAATTAACAAGCTGGCGACAAACCGAAAGGGACAAATGTATTAATTGGGCAAGCACAAACGAGTTAACATGCACACCATGTTTCATATCATACTGAGCATAACTTGTTTTAGTCAGTCAGCAATCTGTCTGCTTTGAGAGCAAGGCAGCTCCCAAGGATTTGGAAAAGAGTCACAGAACATAACTCACTCTTGCTGCTGAGGCAGAGAGCAGCTTTGTTGGCAGAGCCTGTGATTTTTCCTCCCAGTTCTTCCACTGCATTTTTCAGCTCATCTTTGTTCTTACTAAGTTTCCCTACAGCCAGCAGCTTGAGTCCTGTCAGAGGCTTATCTAGAGAATACATTAAGGGAAAAAAATACAATTAAAATAGAATACTGTTACAGTAACCCTTAACTCACTTGCCAAATTATTAGTTTTTAAGAGAATAAATAAAAGTAGACATAGACCAAAGTGCTCAACCTCTTGTTTTGAGATATAGCCAGGTTTCCATCATCATACTTTTAAATGCATTTTGAGACATCACATAAGAATAAGAAATTCACATAAGGAATATTGTAAATGAAATCGTCTCTGTCCTTTGAGTGTTTTTGTCTCTACTTTGCAAGTGCTTTATTACAATTTCTAAAAAAGCCACATTAGCTTACCGTGTTTACGGTTTGAATTTTGCACTCATTTTAAAGTGATGTCTTTGCTTTATTAATAAAATATGAGCTGTTGTTGTTTTTGCTCTTGTACTTAAAACTATTACAATATGAAATTCTATACTATTTTGTTCACTGAAACAAAATACAACTGTGAAACTAAAAAGGAACTTTTAAACTAAAAACTTTTTTAACTAAAAACTGAACTTTTTAATAAATACTATAAAACAAAACTGTTGCAATTTGCAACTCCGTCTCGCCAACACCAATCCAGTGTTTTGGGAGAGTAAAACTGGGACCAGAGTAGATAAATCTAAAAATGCTGTCTTCATGTGGACAGCCAATCTGTATATTTTCTGAAACAATCATTTTATTAACTAACATTAACACAGATTAATAAATCTATTGTTACATGTTTGTTTGTATATCGGTCAAAGTGTAATGTTTATGGGCATAGATCGAGTCTTCTATGTTTTTCTCTGTTCTCTTTTTTTTTTACATATTTAAGGATAATAATAATAATTTTTTAAAAAGATTGGATAGAAGGAGTTCAGGCTTCGTGTGAACGTAGCCTGTCACCATGTATCTGTCAGAGTCACTGACCTGCAGGCACCTCAGTGAGGTTATTACTGGCGGCAGTAGATGCACTCGGGGCGGCTGAGGTCACAGAAGCAGCAGCAGACGAGGGAGTGGAGGCTGCAGGAGGGGCATCTTTGGGAAACAAACGGTCCTGCCGTTGAAACTTAAACTTCTTCAAGAATGGAATCTCACTGAACTCCTGAGGAAGAGTAACATTTGCAGGAAATTCAGTTCAGTTGAAATTCAGGTGAGAGTTTCCAACTACCTCAGGTCTACAGCACTTACCTTAGGAGTGACCCAGTCTTTGCGATCAGGCGTCTGAGTCTTGAATACACATTTGGTCCATGCAGAGATGTCTCCAGTACAGTAGTATGCATCGCTCTTAAATACAAGCTGCCCTTTGCAAGTCTCACAAGGCTTCATGGACCCAAACGCCATGCAGTCTGAAAGGCGGTCTATGATCTGTCAATGAAATCGTTTCATTAGAGAAATGATACAAAGTAAAATATAGTGAAAATAGTCAAAGATTCTCTGTGGTATGTGATGTTGCTATTGAAATTGCTAGTCAGATATTGAGCTTGAGGTCAAATCAGCACATCAGTACAGTTTTTCTGTATTGCACATGTACATTTGACTCCCCAGAGGGAACTTCCTGATTGTTGGCAATAAGCAGTTCCTTCATGTCATTGATGGAGCAGAATTTCTTTAGCTTGTCCTTAATTCCCCAGATCAGCTGGCTTTGCTCCTAGAATACATCAAGAACCAGAAAAAAAGCATTTTCAGACCGATATACGTTCTAATTTACCAAAAAAAAAAAAAACTAAGAGCAATCAGTTTAATGTTGCGAGAACACTAATGTATTAAAGTCTTGGATCTGTTTTGGTAACACAAACATTTTTAGGCCCATACATAAAAACAATAATACCATATAATTATTTTAAGATGATAAATGCTAAATGATGGAAGATAGTAAGATAATAAAGCTACTAGGTACATAATAAAGATAATAAAGTTACTAGGTACATCATCCACAATAACCCAAGCCATATGATATCAAAAACAACTCATGCCTTCAGTTTCAGCTCCAGTTTTTCATCTTCTTTCTTCTGTTTCTTGGAGACTCCTCCATCTACATCATCCATCTT
This sequence comes from Enteromius unitaeniatus, assembly GCA_032359435.1. Lineage (NCBI taxonomy): Eukaryota > Metazoa > Chordata > Actinopteri > Cypriniformes > Cyprinidae > Enteromius > Enteromius unitaeniatus. Next base: position 18,601,804 of record JAUMHI010000065.1, read on the forward strand.
TCTCTTCCTAAAAAAGATTTGTTTTTTCATTAACAACAAGACAACCAAATGCACGAGAACAAAGCACTTTATGAAAAACCAACGTATTGCATTTATATTCTAAAGACATTACTTAAATTAGCTTTAAAAAAAACCCCTAATTATTTCAATTAACATGTTTCACTTAATTTTGAATAGTCAGTTATGACACTTCACTAGCCATCACTTCTGTATCATGTTGCTGAACTATAAGGGTATACCTTACCCTAAACTACAAACCTACACAGCTTTGTTATTGGTAACAAAAGCACACTTTACATTTATTCAAATAACGCTTGAATAAGGTAAGATAAACTAATATTAGATAAAACCTTTCCACCTAAAAAAATGAAATGCTTGTCTACTAACTAAAATAAAAAACCTAATGAGGTGTATACAGACGGACATAATAACGAACAACTGACTTTATATTATGCCTTACTTACATACATTATAAACTTGAATAAAATAAATAAAAAACCCTGAGGCAGGATCCAAAATCTGATCCGAATGGTAAAAACCTTTCCACCTTGTGGATTTGAGAGTCTGGTTACCCATGAGTGTGTGTTATAACCCAAAGGCTCTTCTATCAGTGGACCTCATTAGAAGATTATCAGTCTCCTGAGTCACAGTCATGTCTGGACAGGATCCTTTATCCAGCGGCCATCATAATCATTAATTAATCACCTCCTGACAGACACTTAAGCTGATCTCAACACCACCACTGTGCCTATTTCCCCTCCAGAATGTAATTAACGGCCATTTGGGTGGCGATAATGGGCACCAGAGGTCAAATCGATGACCCACAGCGAGAAAAACACAAACAAGACAATTCTTCCCATTAGAGTAGAAGGCTTATAAAAGCCCATAGCATAGTCACGGGTGAAAAGCAACACGGGGAGAGAGAAAATAAATGAATATATGAATATGGCATCTTTTGCTAATGGATGCAAGAACGCCTCCAAGTAGATCCAAATAAGTCAAACGCACTGGCAGAGCATAGACGAACAACATCAAGCGTGGAGTGACATCTCAAAGCAGTAATATACGAAACAAACAACAGAGACTTGGTAGGTACATTAATATTTACTCATATGATATTTACATCTTTTAAAACTGCCTTATGTTATACTTCTGTAAATTTGTATAGATAATACTTTTATTCAGCAAGGAATTGTTTCAACTGATCTATTAAGACAAACGATGTCAAAAGATTGTTTTTTAAATAATCCCTGTTCCTTTGAAAATCATCAGACGCTTGAAAAGGTTTATGCTCAAGCGGCACTATTTTCAAAGTTAGTAAGAAATCAGCATATTAGAATGATTTCTGGAAGATCATGTGTCATTTTAAATAGTAATATTTCATATAGTTAATATTACATTGTTACAATTTTAATAAAAACAAATATATTAATACCATTATTGTTACGTATATTAATGTAATCGACGTATCAATTAGTGAATGGAATTTGATGTCATAAACAGACGATCTGCATGCTTTTAACTAATGTTCTTTTATTATTGGTTTACTTTAACATCGGAAGACATGATTTCAGACAGTGAAAATTAAAAGTATAATAGAAGTGAACAGACAAATCATTTTAACGCGAAGCTTAATATCTGATTTTCAATACCCATTTTTCTTTCTTGTTTACTTTATGTTTACAGGTCAAAATGAATCAGACTCTTGCCAACTTCACATTGCTGCCGACTCTTCTCTACACAAACGCGACCTTTATGAATGTCACCTCTTATGAAAATAACACCTTTTTGTTTGCCACGTCCACCATGTCGACACTTACGCAAGGTAAACTAAGCCAAGCCACTACCACCACCACTACTACTACTACTTCTTCAACTACTAAAACAACAACAACTACAGCACCAAGCATCCTAGAATCCATAAACCTGCCTTACATGATAGCTGAGCTTGTCATAGCTCTTCTCTCCACTGTAGGCAACCTGCTAGTTTGCGTTGCAGTGGGACTAAACAGGAAGCTCCAAACAGTTACTAACTACTTTCTGGTGTCATTAGCAGTTGCAGATATTTGCGTGGGTTCACTGGCAATCCCTTGCGCCATCATGACAGACCTGGGCATTCCACGGCACAATCTGTATTTGTGTCTGCTAATGTTATCTGTACTCATCATGTTAACCCAGAGCTCCATTTTTAGCCTGCTGGCGATCGCCATTGAGCGCTACATTGCAATCTTCATGCCCTTCCAGTACCACCGGCTCATGACACCTCGCAACGCAGTGCTGGTCTTGTGTTTCACTTGGACACTGGCCTTTCTGATCGGCCTGGTGCCGTTGATGGGTTGGCACAAGCCTCCTCCTGATTCTGGCTATTGCTTTTTCGTCTTCGTGGTGGATATGACCTACATGGTCTACTTCAACTTCTTCGCCTGCGTTCTGACCCCACTGGTGGTGATGTTCCTCATCTACGCGCAGATCTTCGTCACGGTCAAACATCAGATGCGGAGGATCGCAGCAGAGCGGGGAGGAGCGGCCAACACGGAGGGAACGGCAAAGATGAAGAAAGAGATGAAAATGGCCACTTCGCTCTTCCTAGTGCTCTTTCTTTTCACGTCCTGCTGGATTCCCCTACATATCATCAACTGCTTCCTGCTGCTGTGTCCGTCGTGTCCCGTGCCTCTACCGCTGTTACTAACGGCTATCATCCTCTCCCATGCAAACTCGGCTGTTAACCCTTTCCTCTACGCTTACAAGATGAAAACCTTCAGAAAAGCGTTCAAGGCCATCTTTCTGTGCTGCAGGAACATCGGTGATGGCGATGAACAGCATGACACGTAGGAGGCAATAACACTCAAAGATCCTGAAAAATAACGCTTAGTCTAGTACCAAAGATGAAAGAAACTGAAAATAATCTATAATAATTTATGTGCAAAACCAGACCTGTATTTTGTATGTGCGCTGTATGTGGTTTATATTTCTGAAAAACTTTCTTTAATTTGAGAGAGAAAATACTATTTTTAATTACGACTTAAGAATATGAATGCATGATTTTTCTGCAAAACATTACAATAATAAAATAAAAAAGGTTTTCTGTGCTTGTTGGTAGGGAAATACAACATTGTTTCAACCACTGTATGAGTGGAACTTTATTTGAAACACAGAAATAAAAAGTTGAGTATTTAAGAAAAAAAAGGTAACACTTTACATTAAGGTTCATTAGTTAGCATCATTATTAGTAAACATGAACTAAGAATGAACAATACTTCTACCAAAATTAATTTATGTTAGTTAATGTTGATTTCAGCATTTACTAAAGCATTATTAAAATCCCAATTTGTGTTTTTTAACATTAGTTAATACACTGTGAACTAACATGAATAAATAAACAACAACAGTATTTTCATTAACAATAGTATAATAAATCCACTGTTAATGTTTGTTAATATTAGTTCATACATTAACTACTTTTAAGAAATGAGACCTTACTGTAAAGTGTTACCAAAAAATATAATCATTATAAAATGTTATTTTGAAGTAGAACTGCAAAAGTATAATAGTAATATTGTATTCATGTAGCTGTATTCAGTTTCAAATATTACAAAACAATTTTTTTTGGCTGAAAACCATAGAGAAAATTCTTCAGTTTACAATACCTAGTTTATAAGCACTTCTCGTTATAAATTTGGGAGAAATTTTGATGCATGTTGTGTACCCAAATAAACATTATAAGTGACCCAAACTCACAAGACATCCAGAGACGAGCCACTTTGATTTAACAATGGCATTTTAGGGCTGGACGATACGGCAAAAATGTATATCACGATATAATTCTGATATCGATATGGACAATATTAAAAAGCCTCAGAAAAAAAAATGCAGCAAACACACACAATGGATATCTGCAAACTAAATTTGTAAAGTCTATAATACCTCCGGACTCCTATTACAAATATATATATATATATATATATACATTTTTTTTTTTTTAATTTATTTTAATAAAAACACTTTTTATTTGTATTTAGCCTTTACAAACAAGAAATGTGAAATAAACTATCAAATAAAGTCGGTGTTTTGGCTTCTGGGGCTATCACGTGATGAATGAGCTACTCAAACCCAGAGACTCGACAGATGACCTAATCAATTCTCTTTCCGGCTCTGACTGCATTTGATAGGGTTATGGATCTGTCACGTCACATTATGAAAGAACTTAACCCCAAAGACTCGAAACAGGTGAACTAATTCCAGTAAGAACTGGAATTACTAACTGGAATTATGTGCAATGCACATGCATGACTGAATGAATCCCTCCCCGAGATGACTTGTTCTTCCCAAGTCACATTAAAGATTCGTTTAAAATGAACGAATCGTTCAAGAACGACCATCACTATTCCACACCACTGAATTAGTCTTTCCTGTCTTATCAACTATTTCGTTTGCCTTCTTACTTATGGAAGCTAGTTCATCCACATCTGTATTGCGTTCAGGGATTCTCATTTTGTTGCTAAAACTTTCTGCGACAGAGCTTAACCAAACCAACTACTGCTGAGCGTGTACTACTGACAGAGCGCTGGCAATAGTGTTGTCAAAAGACCCGGTACTTCGGTACCAAGACGGTAATAAAAATTTTTAAATGTCACGGTACCAGGTTTTCTGAAAAAAAAAAACCCATCATAGAGAGGTGCTTATATAGTTTAAAGCATGATACAACCTAAATAAGAAATTAAAAGCTCACCCTTCATTCTTCACTGCAGGAAGCCTTTTCTTCAGCTCCTCTTTGTCTTCATCTTTTAGAGCTGCGAAACCTTTGAGCTGAGCAGCACTGTACTCAGTTTTAAACAACAGCTCCTCACGGCGGCTCACAAAGCAACCAGTGTGGTACCAGCGATCTATTAGACCAAGCTGAGGTTTCTCTGGGTCCACTGTCTTCTTTGACACACGTATGTGATCCTGGACACCGGCAGGGGAGATCAGATCAACTTCTTGTGTTCAAAAAGCATAATTTCTTTAAAAAAAATAAATAAAAAAGGTAATGGAATATGTACCTTCTCAATTTTTTGATCACACCCCTTGCAGGTACTTCTGTTGGATTTGGCGTACTCCACTGCAAAGTCATTCAGTGTCTTCTCCCCTTTAGTTGCTCCCTTCTGCTCTCCTTTCCCTGAAAAGCAATGAGGATTAATGGCTAAATTAGACTTAGTGTATTAAGCCAAGCTGCTTTGCAGCCTATGTGGCAAACTAAACAAAGCAAAATTAGCGATTAGGTCAAAAAGAATCTTAACAAATCACCTCCAGTAGCACCTCCGCTCTCAATGGCTTTCTTCACTTTCTCCTGGTCAGCCCAGCGGAGGTCAGTAAATCCAGATATGTCAGAGGGTGACATAACCGCAGCCCGGAGCCAAAAGCAGGAAAAATGGTGCCATTGAGGCATTTTGCCATCAAACATGGGAGACTGTGAAAGACATATGCCAAATTAGCACAATAAAAATCTAACTAGATATAACATAAATATTCCGCAACAGTTACTGAAAAGTGAAACAAAGCATATTAAAACAAAATGTCACTACAGACAAAAAACTGTCATTTTTATTCAAAAAGTAGCTGAGAATTTACAGTAAAACAGATGCGTTTGTGTATTTTTAAGCATTCTTGCTTGTCAATGGCGTTACAGTAGTCTGTTACAAGCAAATGTTCAATAACTCAGTGTGCAAATAATTGCAAATTTAAATAAAAACCATGATTAGGCCATTTAAAAAAAAATTTCCTACTGTATTATCAATGCATTGTATTAACACAGCTTTGTTTTTGTTTTGCTTTTTTTGTTCCCTTAAAACCAAAAGCAAAAAACCAACATATTTTTTACATTTATTTCTTCCTAATCTTGCCCAAAGCATCACTTAATATCATGTCCATGGGAAATCATTGCTGATTCCTTTCATTCCATGACTGCAAACCATTTAAACTCCTCCTGGGCCTGAGGCACATTCAAACATGGGTGCATATGCAATCGCATTGATTACACTGTGTATTAATGCAAAACCAAACGCATTTCCAAAAATGCATGTTATTCTAGCAGTATTACTGAATCAAAGTTGCAAATAATTTCTCACCTGCACCATAATGGCCATTCTTAGCGAGTCTTTAGCAATGTTTTCTTTGCATTTCTTGCAAGAGGCACGTCCGCTTTTCGCGTATTCGGCTTTGTAGAGTTTGTCATCCTGTGAACCAGCCATTCTTCGTATATTATAGTTAAAAGCAGAACTTTGGAGTTTAATTGTGGATAGAAAGGCCAACAATTACAATGCAATGACTAACAGCACTCAGCCCGCGTGCAGAAGCACCCGCGCAGAATACCAGCCCAAACTAATCGAGTCTACGTTCCTCTAGAATTGAGAACATGCGCAGACGGAGTTAATCGAAGTCAGAGCTGCGTTTCTTCGCCACTGCCTGGTGAATCGTTTTTGAAAGTGTAACAGCGTTCAAGCGTGTAGTTTTATAATCTTAAACAACACAACAATTGTACGTCCACATTGGTATAAATATAAGTAGTATGATTTTAATTATGATCACTTCTAAACTTAATAACCCGGTAACATCAACTGGTAACATGCTGAGTGCTTCAAACGAGTAAAAATCACATTTTTCACATTTATTTCGTCGTTTTTAAACATAACAAAAACAACTAGTATTTTTGGCGGAAATAGTGGTTAACAAGTTAAAGCTTTTGTAAAGAATGGGACTCAACCTTTTGTAATAATAGCTACTGAGAGCACAACTAGATTTCTAGCAGAAAGAAAATAACAGACAAAAGCCAGATACATTATTTATTTTGATTCATACATTTTATTATATGCAAATTGTTTCATTACATAAATATAAGTACTAGAAGAAAGAATATCGTGGCGTTATTAATATCAAGGTAGGCTACATTACAGTGGAATATAAAACAATAGCTACAAAAGACAAAGAAAATCAGTTGTGTGACATTTTTTGTTTTAATTTTTAATTGTGGATATGACATTTTTTATCAATAGTATGATTATTAAACATTAGTAATGATATAATTAAGTCTATTTTGGTAGATAAAACAGTACTTACTATAGTTCAGTCCAAAGGCAACAAAAAATGGCTGTTACACATGTGTTTTTACATTTTAAATGGCATTAAAATGTATATTAACAGATAAATGAAAACCAGAATCAACCTTTTGTTACTCAGAAAAAGTTCATATTATTATTATACTATATTATAAAACTATATTTTACCCTTAAAATAAATATTACATACATAAAATATATATATATTTTTCTGAATCTTCTTTATTAATCCTATGAGATACAAAATAATTTTAGAGATCATAGAACTCATAAAAAAGTAGCAGTTTGAGCACAGCTATGTTACATATGAGGTATTTTCATGCTGTCATGGCATGGATGAGGACAATTTCTTGTAAACTGTATTTTTCACATGATTATCTGAGCATATTTAAATTGGCTATAGTAAAGTAAAATATAAATACGCAAATTGTCAAAGCATATAGTGTGTCAAGAATTTTACTAAATGTGTGGCCCAAGTGAAGTTAATTATTCTACTTGTGTTTTACACATTTTATAAGATATTTGAGGTATCCTTTTGAAGTTGAAGGCAGTGTTTCAACTTGAGTGCCCCTTAAGTTATGGTAAATACTAGTTTGATGTTAAATATCATAATTTGAACTTGTTCGAGTTGTTGTTTGGCAGAGTGAAACCTCCATTGGTACCTCTCTGTTTCTCTCTGTGGATGGCCTGTACTAGGCCAAAGACAACAGCGGCGAGAGTGGTCCTCCCACTCCGTCCGTTCTTTCCTCTGTCTGTAATCCCGTTGCTTGACAGTTGACGCCTTTTGTTGCTGATGAAGTACGTTCGGACATGTCCCTTTCTCTCACTGACGCCCTTTATGTATATTTCACCACGCAGCTCTAGCACAAAGCCCCAGTCCGCTAGAATATTACGTGTGGCCTCAGGTACCTGAATTTTTCCACTGACTCCAGTACTGTCCATCCGACTTGCCAAATTCACTGTCATGCCCCAGATATCATACTGGGGTTTGGTGGCACCGATGACTCCAGCAACGACAGGGCCGTGGGCAATTCCTAAAGGGGGGACATTGAAGTTACTCATATACACTTATTGTTACTGGTATGATTTTCAGGTGACTGTATAGACTTCCTAATCTAGAGTAGCTGACATATTTAAGGAGATGGGAAAAAAGAAAATATTTTAGAATGAAAGTGTTTATTGACCAGGGACTGTCAAGATCCAAAAACAGCAAATCTTTTGAAGGCATTCAGTGCTATAGCAATAGACCTAAATTGAAGTTGGTATTTGCTAAAAATCTTGCTAAATGTCATGTGAAACAAAACAATGCTATAAGAAAATAAGTATAGTCTGCTCAATCTGTTGTACATCTCATATTTTGTGAAAATGTTTTGTGTCTAAAGTTGAGAACTTAAAATCAATTCGAATTCCAGTATCGGATACTTGTTGTAAAATTTCAATTTAAATTCCAATTCCTGTGAGGGCATCTTTTATTTTCAGCTGGCAAAAAGTGGCTGTTAAAAATGTATTTGTCTTTGAATCATTCATTCAAGAGATTCATTTAAAAACATTGATTCATCCATTAATGAAATTAGTTGATCTTGAGAGTCACTAATACATTTCATGAGATTTTTTGCTTAGTCTAATATTTTTGCATCAGAACCGCATCACATTAAATATGGCATTACTCTGACTGAGGCCTATTCATCGAGCCATTACCAACACGGAGCTGGAAATTGTTTGAAGAATGTTTTTTGTTGATCTCTTTCAGGGTCTCTTGCATAGCCAGAGCGAATAGAACCAGCTCACTGAGATGATGCCAGTTATTTACAACACGAGACTGTCAGGATAAAACATAGAACAATTATGGTTCATAGACAGCTGATGGGAAATTCTAAATGTATATAAACAATGATTTTGTTTGTTTGTTTTTAACATGGTTTACCTGTTTATCAGGTGATAGACCAGATGCTGCCATGTAGCAACTACCAATCGTTTTGATTTTCTCAATGTCCAAAAAATATGTCTCTTCCAAAAGCTTTAAAAAAAACAAAAAAAACAATGATGGCTTTATAAGAGAAAAACAACAGCAAAAAATACAACGTTTCATCAAAGTCCTACCTCATCAAAGTCTGCAATGATCTCATTGAGCAGTCTGAGACACTCAACTCCCTCGTGATTGATCTCCTTCTGCTCGTAGTATTCATTAAAGCCAGCGATGGAGGCAAACATTACGCCCACTTCATCATAGGACTGAGAATACAGCTCCTGGACAAAGACAACATTAACCTAGGCCTTTATTTGGTCTTTTTTAGTTAGTAGTGGTGCATCATTACTACCATAACCTAAAGGTTGAGGGATCTGAATGATACCTTAAACTGTGTTGAGGCACAATATTTCTCATCTAAGCTATCAGACTTTTTCTCTTCACCTGGCGAATTATAAGACCACCCAGCATCATGGAAGCAATTTTTACAAAGGCTCACATTTTCACTCATAATTAACATCATCACTGATAGTGGCTTACATATCATTCTGATGTACCTGATCATTTCTGTTTCTTTCTAGGAAGTGACGAGCGACGTGTGCAGGCAGGATGTTATGCAGCAGACACTCATTGTGTTCCCTCAGATCTCTCATCTCCTGCACTTCCTGCTGAGCTTGCAATCGCCACAGGAAGTCTAGCCGTGTTGTTGCTTCCCACTGAATCAGGGAAAAAGCAAGACCCACAGCATAAGGATGCATATTCTATTTTTTGCCTACTTTTTCCCATTCCTTGTCAGTTATATGCTATGGAGAATACAATGCTTCAAGGCAATGTGTTATCAAAATGGAACACTCATACCCGTCGACCATTGTAGAACACAGCTATGACAAACATTGCCATCAACAGAATCGAGACTCCCTTTCTTCTGAGGTATTGAGACCTTAAAATGCAAATGATATTTAAACATATGAACATATTTTTAAGGCATTTCTAAAGAGAGTATGTTAGACACTCACCTGCCTGACTGTTCCATGGACACTTCAATGAAGTAAGTATAGATCACCACTATCAACAACAGTATAGCCAACTTTAAGAGAGAGCTCAGCCTCAGGAACACAGCACAGGTCAGCATAGAAACCACCCCACTTAGAACGAAGAACTGTATGCATAGACATAATAGACATGAAATACAACAATAGATAGTTGGAGTCTTCGTAACAGACCTGTTAAGACAAAAGTCACACCTCTGGATACATGCAGGCAGTAAGTGGTTTCTGGGTATTCTGATATTCCTCTGTTTCACTGGTGCTTTTTTCTCTTGTCTCAGTAGAGTTACACCATATCTGAATAATCACAAGATGAAGAATTAGAATGAATACCAAAAGGTTCCTGAATCAGCAATCTTGCAGTTAACTGGTCCTGTATTTTATCCACCATACCACACAAATGTTTGGATATGCATGCTATAGAGGCAAACCGATGACATAGGTAGATCAAAAAATAATTTTATGGCCTCAGTGTTCCACCATGTACAAAAAAATATCTACAAAAAAGTCTCACCATGTCAAGCAAAGCCATGCCAAAGTTGATGGCTATAGCTGTGACAGTGAGAAGGTTCCTCATACTGTTGTTTTCATGGATCCAGCAGCAGAACTGCTGAAGGAGGCTGGGAGAATGTTTAAACTCTTCAGCCAACACAATCATAAGCAATAAGAGATATCCCAGCAAGAACAGACAGAACTGCAGTGCTGTCCAGTAATACAACCTGTTGGTAAGAAACGAAGAAAAAAGGGAACAGAGAGGACGTTTATCATTTCAAAGGTCAATGGTTTGTAAAAGTGACAGGAATACAATCTTTTTCAGGTGCTGAACAAAAATGTACCTGGGTACAGGAATGAGGGCTTGGACAGCCATGAGAAGAAGAAACATGATGAAGGAGCATACCAGATTGGTCTTAAACATCTCATCCCTTACCTGAGAGAACTGAACCATAAAGCAAAAATATATAAAGTCAGAAACTATGTTTTGATCCATTGAGTTGCTAAACAATTTACATGATCTGATAGCCTACCCAAAACAAAGTTTTAGTCAAGAACAGTGTTGGGGAATGTAATGCATTATAAACTTGCATTACTTTGTTAATTTCATTACTTAGTTACTTTTCATGGAATGGTAATGTGTTAATCTGGGCTGGGCTTGGTTGTATGTTTTTAATATAAATCGTATTTGGCAAATGTAAAAGCCCTTCACACCAACAGTGAAATAAGCCTCAGGCTGAAGAAAATGTACTTACTTCAGGTTTGTATCATATTCTGAGTTTGCATTTCCCTGTTTTTATTCATTTTGAGGTATACTAAATCTGTTTTTGTGCAAGTGAGATGAGTAAATGCATGCTGACATTTAGTCTATAACTACAGTAAGTGTCATCAGTCTCAAGACCAAAACCATATTATTATGGTCTTTGATCTTGTCAAGAACTTGGGAGCATGTGGAATCGGTCTGGACTTCTATACTCTTTTAGTCTTAGTCTTGACTCTGACATAAATTAGTTGGCCTCGACTGCAACACTGATCCAAACAGTAAAAATGCCAAGTACAACCTACTGTAAGTGGTTAGTTAAGTTTGACATTTAATCTCTAATCAACTGTTTTCCACATTGTGCCCCTTATACCTTCTCCTCAATGTGTGTATCCTTAAACACCAACGTGGCTGAAGTGATGTGCTCCTGACGCATACGCTCACTGCTGCGAAGATCTATAGCATGCTCTATCCGTTTGTTGATCTCCTTGGATGTAGATCTGCACACTGAAGATGTAGGAAGTTGCATGTAAGACCCATGGGAGAAGGACGCCAGTATCTGTAAGGTTAAAGATCAGCAGATAAGTATTTATACCCATTATAAAAAAATTGTAAATCATCAAATTAATGAAGTTGCTACAGTAAATAACCTCTTTGTTCCAGGGGCGGTGGTTTTGCTGAGTTTTTAGATGTTCTGCTTCCATTTCATCTAGATCCTCCTCCTTGTGGCAGATAAGAAAAGTGTCAATCTTGTGTTTTCGTAGGAACTCATTGCGTTCATATCCACGCCCATCCTCAGTTTGGTAGCTTCCATCCAGGCAGTCCAAGGTTGCACGTGAAATGTGGATGCGTCTGTTGACAATGTAGACATTTAAAAGAGTTACATATAACTGCATAATTAGTTTGTAAAAGCCAATTCAAATAGTTCAAGCATTAGCAACTAGTTTGTTTCAAAGAATCAGAGAAACATTTGAGGCAATGTAACATTGGGATGTGTTAATATGCAACTTCTGGTAAATCTTGTTTATGAAGTTTTGGTCACTCACCCAGGGATCCCCCCTGCTTCAAGCATGTTGGCAATGCCTACATCCCAAGACCACACATCAAACTGCCATTTTTGTAGACCCAGAACCCCACAAAGAACAGAGCCAGAGTGGATCCCAATTCGCATATCCATGTCAAAGTTCTTCTGTTTCCTTACAGATCTAATAATATACAGAAAAGGATTCTTGATAACTTACTGTACAAATAAGTTCAGAAGTATAATGAACACCAGTTGTTCATGACATGCACTCCTATCTTCTAAAGCACACAATATTTGTTTGTTAATATCCTGAACTCTTTTGGTTATACAGGGAATTCGGGAATGGGACTGTACCGAATGGTGCTGATCATAGCTAGTCCCATCTCCACACAGCAGCGGGCATGTGCTCGCTGAGGCTCTGGTACCCCAGATACACAGTAGTAACAGTCCCCTAAGATTTTTATTCTCAAGCAGTCATATTCCTAAAAATACAAGAATCAAGAAAGTTTGAGTGAGTTTTAAAATGTACTGTGGTGTTTGTCAATGATGATCAAGTTCTATTGGATGCAATAAAAAAAAACAAAAAAACAAAGAAACAAATTGAAAGCTTACGTCAGCAAGACGGTCAAAACGTCCAAATAGCTCATTGAGTAAGCGCACTAACTCCTGAGCAGACATGTTCATGGATAACAGTGTGAAGCCCTTTATATCAGCAAAAAGGATACTGGGAAGGAAAGATAATGAATGTAGAAATGATGAGAAATAACAGTAAGAAATAATTAATATTTTTCATTACAAGCAAAACTGCTAACAATATTCAGTGTAAACGCTTACTGTTTTTAATAGTTTTCTGATGTAAACCAAACAGTCATGAATTGCATCTTTCCATGAGTACCAATATTGCACATTTCAAGTGACATTAAGGTTTTTCCACTTTTGTCAGAAAACCTTGCCAGGTTTTCTCAGAAAATACTATCACTTAAACATTCCTTGTTAGAACCTATGAGATACCTGACATCTTTGTACTGGTGGATATATATTTTGTGAAATTGCTGTGGATCAAGATCATCGTCCATAGATGTCATATCGGCAATCATCTCCAAGGCAACAAAGCGGGGCAAGATCGACAGCACCAAACGCTCCTGAGAAGGACACAAAGCTGACCTCAGTTATTTTCATCAAAAGTTTATACATACGAGATACTGTTTGTATTAACACTCATTTGTTAAAGGATACTGGAAGCTCAGCACAACATGTAGACTTCAAGTCCTTTTACCTGTCTCTGGTTTTCTGTTTCTAGTTTCATGCGGCCTTCAATGCAGCGCCGTGTCTCAAGAAAAGCTTGTCTTTGGGACCGGTCAGTCAGGTAATGAATGAAGAGACCTGCCACATTCATGCTTGTGTATAGTAAAGCCTTGGCAAAAATCTAAAGTAAAACCAAGGGACGCAATGAGAACCAATCTCTTACAAAAGAAGAGGTAAAGGAAATAGATGTGACTGAGAAAACTCTAGACTGCCAGATAATTTGCTTGATAAGCCAAGGAACTCATACATCTATCACCATATAATAGATCATGGACCCATCCATATATCTATCATCCATCCACCCATGCATCGTTACCTTTCTTAGCAGTCCCACTTCGCTGATGTGACGTACTGTCTCTGCAGTGAGGTGAAGTATGGAGGTGAGTGTGCCAGCTCCGATAGCCCAGAGCAGTGGCAATGGCAATAGAGTGTATGTGGCAAACAGGGTGAAAAGTACATACCAGGACTGGTCTCTTTCCAACCCGTATGCCAGCCCACCCAACACCTGAGTAGTCTGTGACAGCCAGCTCGCCATACCAGCGTAATGCAACCATCTTGGGGAGTGTGAGCGTTTACAGGTGAGTACCAAAACACACAGGGAAATTGCACAAGCCATGAAAAACCCTGTAAACCAGCCTAGCAGTATGTCCGAACCGTTCGGGACCAGGGCCAGGTAGAGCAAAAGCAAGTGCAGTTTGGCAGCTGCATCAATAATGTTTGTGACAACTAATGAGGTTCTTCTAGTATGTGAGGAATGGCGCTGGTAGAGTTTCTCAAGGTCTTTGGATTTGAAGACGTGTCTCAGCGTTGGCACATACACCCCATGGATGATGTGGCCCCAGTGCAAAAAAAAATCAGCATCACTGACATAGTCCGCAGACGTTTGAGTACTGGATGAATTGCTACGTTCCCCGAAAAAGGAGGGATGAACTCTGGCAACCGAGGAACGCCGTTTAGTCATACCCCGGGATGCTTTACTGCGTATCTGTCGGTTGATTTCCTCGATATAGGCATCGGTAACGTGAATTTTCCGGGCTGGCTCGACCCCAAACTGCCGTCTCAGCCCCCGTTGGCTGATGATGTGTTTCACAGCGTTTTGCCACAGCAGTTGTTTGCGCCGTAGGCCTGGCGACAGTGGAGTGGGTATACAAGAGGGTGGAGGCATCTTGTGGATGTCAGTCGTGTCACTGAATGTTACCATGGCATATACAGGTCTATCTTGCCACCATTACGCATGAGTTAAGGGTTCGTTGAATGTCCCTTCAGAGTTTAGGAGGCCTATTAATGGTAAAAAGAGAAAAAAGGGAATTACAGTACATTATATGTATTTTTAATGAAGCCGAATGCACACTGTTTCAGCTTTTGAAATAAAAAGTAAAAAACGTGTGAAAAAAAATTAGTGTTTATTAGTTAAATAACATTTTATCCCATTGTTGACACCATCAGACTGTTAAACTTGGCCTGTGATGTCACCATGTGCTCTAAAAGAGGGTGCCAGATTTAGCACTGAGCTACATAATACTGTTATCTGCTACAAACAATCTCTTTTCAACATACACAAACCATCCCACCCACACCTGTGATCCCAACTTGAACACCTGTGAAACCAGCTCTTCCTCATAGAAATCATAGATCACTTTACAGATTTCATAAAGCTGAAAATTAGTAAATATTAGCAAATATTTTGCTAACTAGATAATAGATTTGGATAACCATAATCATATTTTATTTTATTCAACTTTTACTTTAAAGGAATTGGCTGGAAAATATATTGTACTAATTAGAAAAACATCAGCAGTATATATAAATATACCTTAAAAATATTTTGCTTACCTGTTAGATAATAACTTTCCCAATGCTTCTTTGTACATTTTGCTGCTCTTTCAGAAATCCACTTGTTTAGCTCCATCAAAGAGTATTTTCATTGATTCTCTTCATCCTACATGTTGTTATAATTATTTAAAGAATGCAGCAAAAGAAAGTCAT
Organism: Enteromius unitaeniatus; assembly: GCA_032359435.1. Classification (NCBI taxonomy): domain Eukaryota; kingdom Metazoa; phylum Chordata; class Actinopteri; order Cypriniformes; family Cyprinidae; genus Enteromius; species Enteromius unitaeniatus. The sequence continues at coordinate 18,617,474 of JAUMHI010000065.1, forward strand.
GGGCAAAATACCTACACAATCTATATTCCAACTTGAAGGCAATGAAGGAGAGAGGAGAGAAGAACATGTTTTTCTGATTCATTGAGCTGACAAGTGATCAACAGATTGCCACGCCGAAAGCGAGACGGAAGCTAAAGTTGCACAAATAGGATTACTTACTCAGCACTCATGCCCTGGCTACTCAAAGCATCCATCACTGATGTCACATGATGCACAGTAGAGAAGACCTGAGCTAACAAGAGCCTTTCAGTGTCAGAGGTCAGTACCTTATCAACACTTCTGGGAGATTTCAGGCAATAGCTCTCTCATGATATTTTATATGTTATCATAAGAAGCAAACAATGTAAATAAGTAATAATTTTTATGCAGAGAATACAAGATAAGGGAAGATAAGATGGAAATCCATGTAATGGCACATACAACTTAGACAGTGTATTTTTATTTAAAAGAATAGATTAAATATTATCGGCTGGGCATAAGAGTAAACAATACCAAAAGAAAGTATCTGATTGGCTGAACTGAGCTAGGCAGGTCAGTAGGATCAGGTAATGTTGGCTATAAGCTGGATAAAGTACTTGAGACAGAATTTACTAATTGTGCACTATGCACAAGACCTCCGACACTGACCTGATGAGAGGCAAGTCTTGGGATCTCACAAGATACAATCAGAAAAAAGCAAATAATGCAAACTAAAAGTGTATGTAGACATGATTATATACACATATTTAATGAGATGAATTGAATAAAACGATATTATCATGGAAACTATCCAAAATAACTCTATTTGGTAATACCATAATGCACATTTTAAATTCTTAAAAGTTGGCTATATGTACATGAGGACAGTAAGTACTCATACACTAAAGTGGTCTGATTGAAAAATAAGTTAAATATCTGGGTTAGGGACTTCATTAAACACTTTAACCTACAGTAATATGTAATGTTTGCCTACACAAGCACAACAAACGAACCTTCGCTTAAGGAAAATGAGGAAACACTAACTTTCCTGGAACACATATGGTCATTATGGATGAGATAACATGTAGGCTTTCTACTGTCAAAGTTAATGCAGTTATAGTATCTTTTTCTATGAAAATACTACATCACATTAGTGAAAATGAAAAATAAAGAAAAGATGAGTGCTTTTCATGGGAGCTTCATTATTGAGAGAGGATGAGATTTTGCCTGGACTGTGGTCTATGGTGGGCTCCGAGGGACTTAATCAGCATTAGCAATGGTAGCTTGGCTCTAATGGGATTCCCAGAGCTCACTAATCAGTTAATACACACATGATTCAATCCAGTCCTCTTTAAACAGCAGCAGATCTATCCTGAGCCTTACGTGCAGCTAAGGCTTCAAAACTGCTATTTCTGATCCTGGCCAAAGCCCATGTGTGCCAAACTTAGAAGTTACTTTTCTTGCGCACTAGGAGGTCAAGCCACAATAGTTTTGGCAAACTTGCCAAATGAATTATGCAAGATGCAGGCTAGCAATGCACCTAATCACTGCTAATAGAAGTTTAATCGATTGAAAACAGCTTCATTTATGGAAGCGGGATGCATTTTATGCAACTGGGATTTTCTTCAAAGAATCATCATAAGTGATAAATTATTAAACAGTAGTAGATCAATTCCATCTTTGCCTGCCATGAATGTAAACTGAGAAGATGATAAGGACAGGGATGTGATTCACAGATTTTTACCTTGTTTGCTAAAACGTGGTAAGCATTATATCACTGACTTCATGATTCTTGGACACATTTGACTGGTATGCTATGGATGGGAATGTACAGTAGAAAGAAGATAATATACTCAAGTAGCAGAGAGGTTAAACTGGGTGAGGAGGACTTAAGGTGAAGTAGAGTATTAGCTCTGCTAAAAACATCTGAAAAGAATAGGCTCCTGGCCAACGTAAACACTAAATTATTTAAAAAGATAATGTATCCTAGTTAGTTTAGGTGAATTGGTATGTTATTTTTTGGGGGTTGACTTCAATTTAACCGAAGCATTTACAATTATCACACAACTGAAACAGATATATAAATTGTATTGATTTACTTTAGAATCAATTGATTAAGGAAAGACACTGAGGATGCATTTTCATCACTTGCACACTTTCTACAATCAAACCCAGATACAACATGCTGCCATCATGTGGTTGTATCAGCTGTGCTTTACAATGCTACCTTGGCATCAATTCAGAGAGTGTCTTTATCAGCATATCTTCATAACGCTTAATTGGAATTTAAAGTTTATTGCCAATTTGCCAAATTTCAATAAAACATCAACTAATATTTAAAGACGTTTAGTTTTGAGGCTAGAGACACGTCCCTATCAATATCTGGTCACCGTGATTTTGTCAAGTAAGACATTATCCTGGATCAACATTACTGCCCAAAAATATGGACTTATCCCAATCCCTTCCTCTAAACCAAACCCTATAACCAAAATGTATGCCTAAAATCAATGGGAAATGATAGCTGATTAACAAGGGTGTAGAAGCAGCTAACCATAAGCCTAAAACAGATATTTCCTTCAAATCTGATTGGTTGATTGGAATGATTGGATTTAGATTTAAACTCAGTGTGTAGGCAAATTATGATTCCATTGATTCAGATCAGTATTACAGTGCAAGTTCACAAATCATCTGATTAACACTGACCAAAATTATAAACGCAACACTTTGGTTTTGCCCCTATTTTTCATGAGCTGAACTCAAGATCTAAGACTTTTTCTATGTACACAAATGGCCTATTTCAAAATATTGTACACAAATCTGTGTTAGTGAGCATCCCCGGACTAAATTAACTAAATAAACAGTTTAACAGTACAAAACAAAAACAAGTACAGTACACAAAACTAAGAAAAAGAAAAGACTACACAAAAATTAATCCCTATTGTTTTGTTTTTTTCTTCAATGCATGATGCATAAATGTAGTTCAGTTTTCTTCTATCAAAATAATAATACTATTTTTAATTATTATTATCGTAATTTCTTAAAATATTAATTAATCTAAAGTGATCATCTATTAATATTAATTTACCTAAAAATTATTATTATTAAGTTGGCTTAAGAAAGCTAACTTACTGAAATCCTATTTAAACTTCTTCTTCTGAGACTGCTACTCCTAGACCTTTAACTCTACAGACTCCAAACTCAGCCCAGATCATCTTCAGACTAATCTCACGGTGTGTGCTATATCTTTTTAGACTGATCCTACTTACGGTTTTCATAAAAATTAAGAATATATATAAAAAAATTCCCATTGACGGAATGTTCAGATGAGCCAATCCTTCAGCTTTTAAAATTCAAATCTAAACACACTGCAGCCAATTAGACTCAATCAGACTTCCCTTCTACGCAGGCACGGATTACAGAATGGGCCAGTGGGGCCGCTGCCCAGGGGCCCTTTGGGTGTAGGGGGCCGCGGATGCCCTGCCAAGGGCCCTTACTGAGTTTGTGCAAACGTTGTCTGAAGGTTATGCTAAGGGGCCGACGCAAACAATGAGCGAATGTTGTCGCTTCCCAGGGGCCCACGCAAATGCTCTGCCCAGGGGCCCACACGACCCATTATCCGTCCCTGCTTCTACATACTATTTCTAACCCATTTAAATTCATTTAAACTAACATTTCTAACCTATCTATCTATCTTTCATTATTTCTATTTCTAACTATTTCAGACTGAAACTTAGAACTTTTTAAACTCTAACTTTTTTTTAACGTCTTGAACTATTTTAACTTCTTAAGACTTTCTGCTCCGGCTTTCTCAAGCCAACTTAAAGTTTGTCTCGGCAAACGTTTTTATCTAGTTATCTATTAAAATGAGCAAAACTGAACTCTTGATGAATTCCTCTCTGCAGTTGTGCAGCAGAGGAAGTGTGAGTCTGAAGCAGTGTGAGTGGAAGGACCGTCATTCACAGAAGAAGCAGTGAGTGAATACGAGTCGGTTATCATGTTTATTTTGGCTCGCTGACGGAGCATGAGAGCACCATTTACCAGACTATGCAGCTGAAAACAAACGGTGAGGAAATGAAAATATGAAGTTACATTCTGTATGTTTATGATAGTGTTAATATATCAAAAGGGCATGTTCAGGCAATTGTTCAGTAATAACTGTAAATATTACACACCCTGTCAAGACCGGTAACGTTCATTTCTTGAAAGGGGCTTCAGATTATTTGTAACGTTAAATTAATACTTTTTTTTAAAAATGAAAAGAACACAAACGCTGTTAAACGTGATCATTTGCTGCAATGTATACGTTTGTGGGGCTTTTTTCTTAGAAATCGCTCATAGTAACCCAACTGACTTAAAAGATAAAGAAAAACTATATTTTTTTCACAAACCTGATCTGGTATCATGCAACCAACAAAATCTGAAACATTTTGTTAGTTGTGCCTGTAAACGTAACCATTGCCCAAGTGCAGCGGGATCTGTTTTGAACCTCAACTATGTTCTCCAGCGGTAGGCCCCACACCATCCTGCGGCTTTCCTACTGTGAGTGAACGGAAAAGAGCGTCCTAGTTTTGGCGTGGAGTCCAGTGTTGGACCGCTGGACGCCGATGCGTCGTAGTAACCGCTTGAGTACAAGAGCGACATCTGGCGTAAAAAGTCATCATGACAGGTATGAGCTTCAACGATTAAATATTTTTTTAAGGTCCAGTTCATGTGAAATGCATAGATGTATTTAATTCTTATGTGATATACACTACTCACAATAAGTTAGGGATATTATAAGAGACTTGTCATGCATACAGTGTTTGTTTCACTTCAGACATTTTTGGGAAAGGCAGGCAGTTGTTTTGGGGGTGATAGACACACCTCATTTTGTGTTTTCCTTGTAATGGTCTCGGTGTGTACAGATGTGCCTTATATTGGGGCCAATACCAAAAGACAACCTTTTCAATGTGGCACCAATTTCAACATTCTGTAGGTATAAAAACAGGTATTGTCAGTAAGTCATTCCAAGTTCATCATTCATACAGCCAAGGACACACAACATCATCTAACGGACGAGCAGTGCCACCTGGCCACTGATGAGTGTCGTGTCACCTTGCACAGAAATTATGGTCATCAGCGTTGCTGGAGAAGGCAAGGTGAGCGATATGCTGAGGTCAACATGGTCCACAGGGTTTACTTTGGTGGAGGAGGTGCAACAGTCTGGGCAGGCAATGGCTCAGTCACTGCACGTTCTTACCTCAGAGACATCATACCATCATCATCCCATAATTCTGCCAGCACATCCCCTACTTTCTGTTCATGGATGATAATGTTCCACCACATTGTGGCAGAATTGTCACAGTTTGACTTCAGGAAGTTGGAGTGCCTCGTATGGTATGACCATCACTGTCCCCTGACCTGATGCCTGTAGAGCACGTCTGGGAGCAGTTGAAGCAGAGTGTTCAGAACAACATCATGAGGCTAGTGAGGAGCATGAGACGTCGCTGTCAAGCTGTCATTGCGGCAAATGGTGGAAACACCCGCTACTGGCATTGGCAATTTTTGTTATTTGGGACTATCCTTGTTATTGTCTAAATTTTGGGGTAATAAATATGAAACTAATGAAAACGGTTTCTTCTCATACATTATTAGTAATATCAAAGGGAACTTTTACTTATTTCATAAAAATTCTTAGCAAATAGGAAAAGCACTCCCACTGTGTTATGTAAATAACAATATCCCTAACTTATTTTGAGTAGTGTATATATCGTTTTTTTTTTGTCTGTTTTTTTGGAAATTGAATAACACAAACACTGTTGCTGCAAAAAAACAAACAAACTAGTAACTATTTATGAAAGTGTTTTTGGTTTGAATACTGGTACAGGTTTGGCTGTGGTGTTGGAGATGGTGAAGGTATTAAATGTTGGCTTTATTACAAAAACTTTTAAAGAGTAGTTTGTGTAATTGTGTTTAACTGTCCACGCCGGTGTGTCAGATGAAAGCATTTATTGGCCAGGTTCCCAGGCACAGCTTTAAATTGTCACTTTAACGTTTCCTGAGAAGTTTTAGCAGATCTTTTAAAGTCAGCGTGGAATGGAAATGCACCAATTATAATCTAATCTAGCTTGTTCTGCTGACCAATTGAAAGTTGATTGGTTTGAAAGTGATTTAGTTAGCTATGTTTTATACATTGTTTGACAGACAATGGACTTTTTTTTTGGTTGCAAAATTTCACTTTATGCCTTTATGTGAACCCTTTAACTTGTGTCCTTTCGTACAGCCATCTGTAAAGCTTTCCTTCAGATTTGCCTCCATCCAATCAACAACCGAGAAACCAATTCCCTGCTTTATTCTTTTGTTTAAAATGAACAGGGTGTACATCACACATTTTTTAGATTATGTTTCTTAAAGTCAGGCTTGAATGAAATGAATGAATGAATTTTCTAGTTTTTTGTGCTGTGCTATTAATTTATTCCCATTCTGTAGAATTTGATTAAGGGTTTTATTTGTTTATTTAATTTTTGCTGGATTTGCTGTGGGCACAGATTCCTTTTGGGCCTACTTATAGTCCTGTGTGCAAGGACTGCCCTTGGATTTGGCTGGTTGGCATCACTCTCTTTCTCATTAACAAACATCTCACTGACACAATGAGTTCCACTATTCCTCCTCTGTCATTGTCCCAGTAAACTCTAGAGAGAAAGAGAGTGTGGGAGTTTGTCGGACCGAGGAGTGGCAAGGCACAGGAATCTGTCCAGAGCCAAAGGGATGCCATGAGCTGAACAGCCTGCAAAAGACCCTGTGATTAACTTTAAAAAGAGGGACCTTTAAACCTGAGAAGACGCATTACAGGAGACTTTTTGTTTGCTTGATTAAAAATCAAGGTTTTGAAGCATTTGGTAATATTATTTCAGCAGTTCCTGTAGTTTTTGATGGGTTAAGGTTTTTCAGAGAATTTCTAATTGAGGTGAATGCTCAGCATTGGATCAGTTTGTTAATTTGCTGTCTGCATTTTGTATTTTAGCACATTAGAGGATTACTGGAGAGAGCAAGAGCGCTGGCTGCTTTTACACTGATTATTTTCATCCGTGGGTTTATTTAGATAACCAAAGGACGATATTTTGGTGACTTTAAGAGTTGTTTGTAAGTGTTGGAGCTGGTATTCTTATGACCATGGCTGTCCCTGAACCTGTTGCTACTCGGAGGTTGGCACTGGACTGTCGTACCCTGCTGGATCACCGCCCGAGTCGTGGTAAGAGGTCCTGTCTCTGCCAGTATACTGATGTATTCTTCTTACAGAATCAGATTCACACAGTTGAATGGTATTGTGCTCATGATGCAACTGTAAAATAATGTAGTTGAACAGTTTTTAAGTACATATGCTTTAGTTAAGAATTTTCTTTAGTCTTTTGAGGTAAATATTTTATGGTTTTGGGTGAAAAGACAAGTGCAACATTTAAAAGTGTCGTCTGCCAATGCAAAACTGATGCCATAATGCAAGAATGTTGTTGTGGGTGGTTGACAGAGTGTTGCTGCGCAGATGTTCTGGGTCATTGCTAGAGTTTGTGCGTTTGTACTGGCCGTAAGTCAGAAGTATCTCTAATGATAAGCTGGTTTTTCATTTGAAAACAGCTGATGGAGATTTACCGCTAATCAAAGAACCAGTACCGAGGTACCTGGATGACAGATGTTTTATTACTGACACTGTGACTGACTGACACTTGGCATGTGCGCTCTGGATGGTTTTAATTAAGCATATTTAGTTGCTAATTAGCCAATACACAATTGCTCCAGCTCCACAAAAACATCTGGTGTCAACTTTTTTCTGTATTTTCTCTCTTTTGTTTGTTTGATATTTGCCCAAAGATTGTCAGATTTTCTTTGACATTCAGAAAACAAAAATAGATTGCTTTGGGTTACTTATGTACTACTATAGTATTTATTAATATATATTATTATTGTTGATGATAATAACCATATTAATAATAATTTGCCATATTTTGTGCATTTTGAATGAACTTTTATGTTTATATTTTCAATTATCATTTAACTTTTAATTTAGGTTTCAACAATGTTGTTGTTTTTTGCACTTTCTTTGTATGTACGTAAATGTACTGCAAAAATGTGTGTGTGTTCATATACATATACACAGTGCCCTCCACTAATATTGGCACCCTTGGTAAATTTGAGCAAAGGCGGCTGTGAAAATAAATCTGCGTTGTTTATAATTTTAGAAAAAAATGTAAATTTTTCAAAAAATGTACAGAATTCTAACCTATTATTGAAGTAAAACAATTGAAAATGGGGAGAAAAACTGTTGGGCTCAATTATTGGCATCCAATTATTGCTATGTCCTTTTCCCCAGGATAATAGCTCTGAGTTTTCTCCTGTAATGCCTGAAGAGTTTGGAGAACACCTTATAAGAGACCATTCCTTCATCCAGAATCACTCCAGACCCTTTAGATTACCAGTTCCATGTTTGTTCTCCTCTTTAGTTCACCTCACTCAGGGTTCAAGTCAGAGGACTGGGACAGCCATGACAAAAGCTTCATTTCGTGTTCAGTGATTAATTCTTGTGCTTGTTTTGATGTTTGGATTATTGTCCCAATGGAAGACCCAGCCATGAGCCATTATAAGATTTCTAACAGAGTCAGAGAATTATTGATTTGTTATCTGTTGGTATTTGATAGAATCCATGACGCCATGTGTCTAAAGATGTCCAGGACCTTCAGCAGAAATAAAGACCCACAACATCAAAAATACAGCAGTATACTTCATTGTACACACGGGGAACTTTTTATCCCTGTGTTCACCAAACCCATCTTGAGTGATTGCTGCTAAAAACACATATATTTTATTTTTCTTCATAAGAAATATATTATTTGGTTTTTCTGATGAATTGGTTGATGAATAAGAGATTCTAAGGTTTGTTTCCCCTCCTATATACAATTCTGTGAAACAGGAAGCCAGGGCTGGATATTTTCATGTTTATAATCACCCTGGAGTGCTCAAAATTGTGAATATGAATGGGAATACACTTCAGAGATATTTTACTCATAAAAATTCAATGGGTGCCAATAAATGTGGCCAACAAGTATTAGAATTTTTTATGTGAGTTTCTCCCCATTTTGTTTTAATTCAATGATAGATTAGAATTTTGTAAATTTCTTTTTAACCAAAGATCAAAAGGATAAACAATGCAGATTTATTTCATTTTAATGTTTAAGTACTTTCTTTATTCTTTTATTTTATTACTTGAAAGGGTAAGTTTGTTTCGGTAACACTTTATAATAACGTCCCGTTGTAAGTCATTTATAAGTGATTAGTTAATAATGAAATGTTCATCTACAAAATGATTAACCAATGATTAATAAGTGATTATTATGTTTAGTTAATTAATTTACAAGTCAATTAGAAGTTGTGATATGTTGGGTAAAGATGGTAACACATGGAGTATTTTAGCACTGTGCACCTCATGTGAACTTCAGTTGAGGGTAAAACTAGTTCACATTATCACAAGATCCCACACACTCTACACAGAACACAAGTCTGTCCTAATCAGAATAAGGGTTTACACACTTAATTAAATTAAAAAAAATATATCATAGAGAAATATAATCAGAGAAAGAGAGAGATGTTGAGAATGTAAGAAAGGGAGGAGCTTCTACCAAGAATGAATGAGCACATCCCACTCTCTCGCTCTAGCCCCTCCCTCTTTGAGTGGTGATTGGTGAGCAGAAGGTGTACACTCGTGCGTGCAAAATGAGCGTTATTCTTTTGAGACCTGCATGCGCAGGCTGGAGCAACAGCCAAGGTCATCCCAGCAGCATAGCTTCCCCATCACTGTCCACTAGCATGTGTGATCTCTCCCGATTTTGTATCGCATCACTTCAGCCGTCAGAGCAGCAGACCGCATGTGTGTGAGCGTGTAGGCTGAGTGTCTCCAAAAATCTCTGTGCAGCTGCATCTAAGTCGCTGCAGGGAAGGATTGAGAAGAGAGAGCAGCTTCACTAACATCAAGAGCAATGTATGGTAAGCTGAGCTTGTGTGTGTGTGTGTTTTGCAGGGGTTTGTGTGTAATAAAGGGAAACCAGAATCTTCCCTGACTGCATTCCTTGAGCACTCAGGCATGATTTCTGGTTAGTATATTCAGGAACTGCTGAAAAACCAAAGAGTTAATGCTGGCGAAACAGCCGCTGTCATGAGATTGCTTTATGGTAGGTTTGTTTGATCGCAGGGTTTCTTATGGTGTTAAGTTTTCTAAGTGAGTGTTTGTTTGATCTGCTGGTTTGTCTTGGAGATTTTAGCTGATAGGTCATTGGCGAAACAGAGAATCGTGTATATCTGATGACAGTTGAGTGCGGTTACTGATTGTGGTGTTAACAGATCACGTTATGACTGGATGTTTATCGATCAGGACTCGATCAGTTAAACCCTTGATGACAGGTTAGCATGTCAGCTGATCATGTCACAAGAGAACTGATTAATTCAGTCAGAGATAGTCACTATTGCTTAAACTTTAACTCACTCTTGCTCTTGTATAGCTCAGGAGACTTAATGAGCTTCTTGTAATGTTTTATTTTAAGGCTTTTGCACTAAAACATAGTCATAGTTTAAACCATTTTCATTAATTTTTTTTCTTACTGTAGTTCAAAGCAGCTTTTCAGAAAATGCATAGAAACTTTCCATTTTCACAAAAATAATCACATCTGTGATGTCAGAACACTGAGGAAATATAGTTTCAATAAATGGTTTGTTAGAATCTCTCTTATATTATATTCACCCAGTTTCACAGACCAGGATTAAGCCTAGTCTTAGACTAAATAATAAACTTGCACGGACTGATCATAAAATATATCATTGCCTTTGTTTTGTCTTAAGATGCATCCCAGTGATGTTTTATTCTAGGCATGTTTATAAAAATGACTTAATTTGAGCTATGGGTTACCCTGACTTATTCTGATAGTATATTAAATTCATTTTTTATGCAGATATTGCACTAAAAATGCTAAATGGAAAGGTTTAGATTCACATCAGTTCTAAGCTGCATTTTATTGAGTTTCTTTCCTAAATGCAGCAGCTCCCTTTTTTTGCATCCATTTCCCAGGAACTGACCATTTTGTTCTCTTTAACACACGGGATGGATTTTTATAACACTTACATATTATTCACGACATTGGCTCTGTGATTGCACTCTGAACAATGGCAAAGTCTAATCTCGTCTAATAATCAGTGCAGAAATAGAATCATTGTTCATCATATTCTTGTTGGACTCAGGCATTTGAAATCATGCGACTGTCTCTGATGAGCTTCTGATGGTTTCATGTAGAGGTGTGTGTGTGTACTGAAGAGGTCTACTGAGGCGTCCCTCACTCTGCATGTAAAAATAGAAGAATGTGGGCTCTAGCTGGTTGTTATATAACATCACTGAAGGGCAGGACAGCGTCTCCTAATGCTGACCCATTGAGCTCTTCACATTGACGTTTGTGTGTGCTTGCCTTTGTGTTTGTGCAGATGTACCTCTGAACTTGTGGTTTGACTTCAAATAGTGAAATTAGTATGTAGAAACAACTGATTATCAGTGTCTTTCACACAATGGTGTAATGTTAGGGCCAGCGGCAGATGATTCATGTTATGTTCTGCTCTCAAAAACGGAAAGAGATGTATCTATCTGCAGCGCATTAGTAGGGCTGAGCAAACACAGTAGTTATGATTTGTAATCCCAGAATTGAGCATTTTTGCAGGCTGAATACCCTCTGTGTGCGCTTTTTCATAGGGCTCTGGTGATCTCTGAGTGATCTCTGTGAACACATTCTTCTTCTGTAATCAGTGAACCTTCTCTACATAATCAAGGCTCGGTTGCAGCTGGGAATGTTTTGCTGTTTGTGAATTTACGCCGGTGTCTAAGAGAGGAAGCAGACGGCTTTGAGACTCTAAAAACGCCTTGTTGATTGCTGATGACTGACAGTTTGTGATTGTATGTGGGATAGAAAAACGGTGTGTTTAATCCTCTCATTCCTCATATCTTGAAGCCCATTTGGCTACTTAACAATGTAGGCTGTAATACTAATACTAATTTTACCGTCTTACTCATAGATTGTCCAAAAGCTTTCACTTTTTGGAATAGTTTATAAGTTTAAACAATTGAAAAAAGGCCAATTGCCTTTAAAAATATACATATACATTTTATTATTATAAATCTTTTTTTTTTCTTTAGGCATATCTATCATTTTTATAGGTCTTCTTCTATTTAGGTTCTTTATAACTGCTCATTTCTATGCTTAATGTCGGCAGGTGTTGAAGAAAAACAATATTGGAGCATGGTTATAATAAATGGTATTGACTATTTCGTATCATCTGGCATGCTGATAGTCTGACATTGTGATAAATCAAGATTAGTTGATGATGCCTGAACAGATCAGATTTAAGAGATTTTACTAGATGCTTTTAAAGTCACTGAATCTATACATTTGTCTTTAAAAGCTTACTTATTTGGGTAAAGGATGGTGCTTGTATGCTTTTGCTCGAAGCCATGCGGCATGAGAAAGAGGAGCAGATTTGTTTCTGATGGAGGAAACAGTTGGAGATGCTTCCCGCTGTTTGAGTGACCGTCATTAGCATCATCTCCTTCCTTCCCTCTCCCTCTAATCTCTTTCCGTCTGTCTGTTTTTAATAAGCAGTTTCTTTTCTCTCTGAGTATCAGCCTGTAGAGAATGTGTTCGGATGTATTGATTTCCCCCACAGCTTTGCCCCTGTGACACAGTTTGGTTGGCCGGTTGACTCCACAGATTAATGGATGGTGACAGTTCTGTCAACATCACAGATTCTGGTGCAAGAAAAGGACACAGAGAGTTCACTCTTTCCTGTCTGAGAATAAACTCTTACTATAGTTGTGTATACGCTGTAGAAGAAAGGCTGCTTGATAGATGACAGACAGGAGAACGGCTCATATTCTATAAGAGTATAAGTGGTGTTAGTGTAGTGTTCTCTTCTGCAGTATCTGAAATGCATCATTTGTCAGTGTGAAAAAAAAAAATGTGCCAGAAGCAGTACGTAGCCAGGAAACACCCAACTAGGGAACACCAGTGACTACATGAAGTGCTGAACGCTGATCATTAATAACTAGATTAACTATAGACACAGCTCCATTTTCAGATTGGGAGATGACCAGTTTTCAGAAATGTAATTCGGCCTTTTAGTCCAATGACATTGAATTTCTTACATTCTTACGTCCTGTTAAGGCTAGATTTTTTGTTTTATTATTAAATACAGCAAAAACACAAGATGCTACACCAAATTGTGATGTTGGTTTAAAAATGACGGGGGTAAATGACTACTGCTATATTCATTAACACATTCCACAAAAAAACACCTCAATCTCTTAGGAGTCCTGTGCTGCGTCCGAAATCGCATACTGCTTAAGTAGGTACTAAATTACGAACGTACTACCCGACCGTTAAAACAGTACGTTCTATATAGTATGAATGGAACTCGGACCTACTACATCCGCCATATTGATGTTGTCACGTGTCATGCGTCGTCACATCAGCGCGACATTGTAAAATTTCAATAAGTCATCCGTTTATTTAGATTGTGTTAAACAAGTGTAATTTAATCACAATAAACAACGTTTTCTTCCTGAGGTGCTTACACTTAAAATTAGCCGCGTCTCCACTTTTCGCAACATTTTTTAAAAATATGACGCCTCCTCTCCCGAAGCCTCATGGGATAGGAAAGTGTCCATGGTATACCTACTTTAGAATTCAGCCAGAAGCAGTAGGTCATCATTCATTTTGAATGCTATGAATTCGGACAATACTACTCGCCTCACATGCTGTTTTTCGCATACTATATTGTAGGGAAGTAAGCGATTTCGGATGCAGCATAGCTTGTCTCTGCGTCTCGGTCTGATGACGGCTCACTCAGGGCGAGTCTGAGGTAAGACAGCAGTTCAGTCTGTGTGACACGCTGTCAATCAACTATTGTGCATTTGAGAATGGCTTGATTTCAGAAGCTTATTCTTCTTTTAGCTTAATACAAGTACTTGTGGATCTTTCTCATTGTAGGGTGGTTGTGGACACCAAACAGCTTGAAAAAGTGCATGTACAACCATATGACCCCTTTAAGATGTTGAGCTGGTCATGTGGCGGATCACCATAAGATCTTGTTTCAGGGAAAACAGATCAGCCTCAGCCTTGACTAGTCAAGCATGGGTGCCAGTACCTATCATGGCAAAGGTTAAAGTTTGTGTGCTGCATTGACTTCATTGGTGTAACAGATAACAATGCATGTGCTTTATCAAACCAGCATCAGACAATGAATTAAAAATATAGTTTTCTGCATTAAAGACCATCTTTCTGTGTCTTTATCTGCTAGATGGAGATTTAATGAGTAGGAGAGAGACACAAGAAGGAAACACAGCTGTTTGTGAGGGGGTGGTAGCACTGGCTGTCAGTTTGGTGCCATCTCTGTCTGTTCATGTGGGTACATAGTCACGGATTGCAGCAGCTCTCCTTCACTCACGTGGCAGCAACATTATCATAAAACCTATAAAACCTAAACGAGTAGTTAAACAAACAATGAAATTCTGTCGTCATTTATTACTCACCTTCATGTCTTTCCAAACGCGTATGATTCACAAAAGTGTTACGCAGAAAGCATGTAGTCATCTCATACTATTATTAAGTGAATGTTATTTCAGATGCAGCCAAAATTACAATAATCACATAGATTTCATTATTCGATCAAAATGATTGCGGAGGACAGTTTAGTAGGTGCTGGATATTGATAAGGATATATCCTTAGCATTCCTGTTCAGTTGTACGGCCTTGGTCTCACATTGTTGAGAAGTTAGAGGTCAGTAAGACTTTTTATTTATGTATTTATTTAGCAAGCATGCAATAAAGATGTGACAAGCTTGAAGAGCATATTAGAATGATTTCTAAAGGATCATGTGACACTGAAGATTGGAGTAATGATGTTGAAAATTCAGCTTTGCGTCACAAGAATATATTACATTTCAACACATTCAAATAAAAATAGTTATTTTAGATTGATTATTGAGTGTTTTGCTGTATTTTTGATCAAATAAGTGTTGGCTTGGTGAGCATAAGAGGCGGTACGATAATATGTATTACTTATACGCTATATTCCAAGTCTTCTAAAGTCATATAATAGCTTTGTTTGAGAAAATATATAAAAATATAAGTTGTAGTCTTCTCTCACTTTTAAAATAGCATTCCCTTTATATTCTTGTTTGCTTCAAGGTTTAAAAAAATGTTGAAGGCTGACTGCGTAAATGATGTCAAGTGACATTTATTGTCCTTTATTGCATGTAAATTAAATATGCTAAAGTAATAATATGTGACCCTCTCTGTCTATTGCCTTTAATGACCCTGTTTATGGACATTGAAGGAAATAGACGAGTTGAGCAGAGGGGTAAAGCTTCTCTTTGAAGTCAAAATGGAGCAGAAGCTAAAAATAGAGACGCCTTGGCTCTTTTTACTCTAACAACCATTTTAGCGGAACAGGATCAGAAAAAGTATTCACAGATCGGAAGATTTTCCCTTCCTTGACGTCATTTAGAGATTAAGGTCTTTCTGTTCTCACCGTGAAGTCTGTTTTTTGTTTTACTTCAGAAATGGATTTTATCTTACCATAGTTTTCAGCTAGTACTGTGGACGAAAACACAAGTTACGCATTCCTCTAGAAGTTCATTGTTTTGCCATCAGGCTGTTCATTTGGGACATGTGTGACTCATCACTGCTGAGATGCATGGGCCAATCGGATCACAGATTTCCCTCTGTCAGCTGATGTGTTGTATGTTGCATGATTTTTCTAAAGTTGTCTCTGTTTGACATGCATGAAGGATTGTCCTCAAGCCCACACATTGCCTTCTGAACGTTCCTCTAATTTCTAATGGCTTGATGTTCTCTTATTGTCCCCTCTTGTTGTCACACTAAACTAGTAATCCAAGGTCATAGCCTCTATTTCTGGAAATGTCAATATTATTAGCTAAAAATGTCTCAGATATTGTCTTGGTCAATTACATTATAGATTACAAAGAACCCATCTCCTATTTCGAGAAATGTTATATGTTTATAAGATGACAGGCTTGTGAGGAATATGACACTTTGTCAATGTCTTGAGTTCGCTGGTGTTGATGACAACCCAGAACGCTTTTTATAATGCCATTTGTGGGCGGAAATCATTTCTTCCTAAAATCAATGGCACTTACAGAAATGAATCCTTAACAGCATTTGCTCTTGATTTCTCTTTCTCTGCAGGGGTGTGTGGTTGTTGTGGAGCACTGAGGCCACGCTACAAGAGACTGGTGGACAACATCTTCCCTGAAGACCCAGAGGTGATAGCATTCCCTCTCTCTCAACTCCATCCATCACAGAGAGTCTATTTACAGTCGAATAGCCCTCGCTTGCCTCTCAAACCGCTTATTTGCAATTGCAATTATGTTCTTGGCAAATGCTTGCTTTTCGAGAGCACTTGAAAGAAAGTGCATTAGTGTGTAAGAGGCAATTACCTAAGCAGGTGTTTGAGGATGCAAGCGACTCACAGTCTTTGCTGGAGTACAACATCAATTTATGTTATTTTCTTAAAAACTATCCACCTGAAAGCTGACATATCTAAAATGCCTTCTTAAGTTCATATGTGAGCCTAATGCTGAACATTACTATAATGATTCTCCAGCTACAGAAGAACTCTCAGATAGCTTTTTTTTTTTTTTTTTTAGCACAAAACTCATTGTCCACAGAAATAGATGTGCTGAGTAGTTTCCATAAATCGACATGCTACATTATTTATCTCCTTAAAGTTTGGATTGTGACTGTTGACTATTTACTTGAAGGTTGATCCACCATGATTGTAGCTGTGATGCAAATGAATATATGTGGGGAACAGATTAATAAATGAGTTTAGCAAGATGACAGTGCCTTCCAAATGAAACCTTTTTACAGAAGCTACATTTGTAAATTCATCCCTTTTAAAGTGCTAAGCAACACTTTACTTTCGTAACAACTTCACTGTCTTTATTTAAAGTTACTGTCGCTGTAGGTTCCAGCTGTGAGCAATATTCCTGTTACTGTTCAGAATGCATAGGTAGGGCTGGGTATCGAGTTTGATACTTTTTAGGTACTGACCAAATTGCCTCGATACAACTGAGTATCGAAAAACGTCTCGGCGTTCGGTACCCAATTTCGATACCTAAAAAGTGTGTAAAATAGCTTTATTTATATGATTTACAAGACTGCACATCATTTCTGTCTCTACATTAAGTTGAGCTTTCCGTATCCCGCATGGCGCAGTTCCGCCCCACACACACATACTTGCATTTGTGGTTTACGGGGACTCTCCATAGGCGTAATGGTGTTTATACTGTACAAACTGTATGTGGTATTGCCCTACACTGACCCTACACCTAAACCTACCCCTTACAGGAAACTGTGTGCACTTTTTGAATTTCATAAAACACTGTTTAGTATGTTTTTAAGCCTTTCGTTTTACGGGGACACAGGAAATGTCCTCATAAACCATGTTTATGTTGTAGTACCCGTGTCATTGTACACATTTGTGTCCTCGTAAACCACACATGCCTATATATAAACGTGCGCACACTCCCGCTTTCAATAGTATTTGTCAATATTTAACCGCGAAAAAGATGAATTCTGCGTGTCTCGGTTAATGGATGGTGCAGACGCTAGCATACTGACCTGCACGTGACGTTTCTGGTGATAATAACATCTTTCTTCTCACTAAATAAGGACATAAATACAGTAGGCTACATGAATTACATCTCCAGAACTGCGCCGAGGGTTACTTCAAGAGCATTTGACCGTTTCATTTGAGTAAATCTATCGTCATACCATGTACACACAGAACTATAATGGTATTCATGGCAAGGCGTCAAAATAAAAGTTCAGTTTGGACATGGCAGCAGAAATAAATGACTATTGTTCAGTAGAATGTACATAATAGGCTACTTCAGAAATTATTAAAACAGTCAGTGTTTTATATAAAATCGCGTTGGGCGATTACAACTAAACCACTATGACGGCAATATCATCGTCAATCTCGATGTTTCACATTAGACATCGTACGATGCCAAATTGGTCAACATCGCACAACCCTAATCAATATATACTTTTTGCCCTGTTCAAAGTGTGTTGTGTCGATGATATTGATGCTTTCTCTCTCTCTGTGTGTGTATGTATGTATGTATGTGTGTGTGTAGGATGGGTTAGTAAAGGCCAACATGGAGAAGCTGACTTTTTATGCCCTGTCAGCTCCAGAGAAATTGGATCGAATCGGGGCATACCTGTCTGAGAGATTGTCTCGTGATGTAGCTAGACATCGTTATGGGTACTGAAATTCATAACAAGCCTGATCTAATGTACCCATCTTATGATTTGTAAAGCACATGTTTTTCTTTCTCGTGTTCCTCCTGCCCATATTCGGTGTGTGTTTGTCTCTTCAGATATGTGTGTATAGCAATGGAAGCCCTCGACCAGCTGCTAATGGCCTGCCACTGTCAGAGCATCAACCTGTTCGTGGAGAGTTTCCTGAAGATGGTGCGGAAACTCCTGGAGGCAGACAAACCCAACCTGCAAATCCTGGGAACAAACTCTGTATGTATTTAAAAAATATATTGAGAAAATCTTTATCCAATAATCACAAATGAATGGAATAATTAAGAAACTTTTGAGCTGAATAGTTTACCAAAAAAAATAAAAATCAAATCACCACTTTTTTGTCACATTTTGATTGTAAAAGTGTGTGATATGGCACGCTTAATGCTCTTTTTTTGGACCCTATGTCTTTGTTTTGTATAAAAAATTTGCTAAAGAACTCTAAATGCAATCTAACATCTAAATGCAATCAGGATATGGAAATAAAATCAAGCTCAATGGATAATCTAAAGCTTTGAACATGCGCCCACATTAAACATAAAATGCAATGCTTAAACTGAAAGTGACTAACCCGTTTTATTTTATTCTGCATCATCCAGAACCACCTTAGCTACTGCATGCTGCAGATATCAGTCACATATAAAAACCCCTTTTAAACTGATTTATTTCTCAGAGGTGTTTCACAATGACCCTATTTACCTGGAAATGCTAGGATAGAGAAGCGTTAGTCATAATTGCACCCACATCTGTTCTCTAAAGGTTCATCGGGTTCATGTCAAATTGCATAATAGGGAGGAAATGTAGGTCCAGAATTTGCGATGCAATTATTCATTAATTACAGATTTGATATGCAGGCACTAGTTTAAAATGAGTCATTAAATCATCGAGGTGACAGGGTCTCGTTTGTCAGTTCTCTACCATTTCTATATTAAGGCATTTTATTTTTATTTTATTCATGACTTTGGTGATCTTGATCTCTAAAATAGCTGAAATCTATAAATAAGCTAAACCTGTCAAATGATAAAAGATTAGGTTCATTTTTAGTCTGAAATAATTTGGTATGACTGTATCTAACAGATTAGTAGTTCATGTACATTCAAGTATTTATGTACATGCAAATATCTGAATTTGTAAAATGATTTGTGAATATGTTGCATGTGTTTAATAACATTTCTAACTATTCACATGAAATGAAAGTGCTTAGAAGGACATACTAACGAAACTGTTCTAATCTGTTCAATAGTTGAATTAACTTCTATTCAAGTAAAGCCAATTCCTGTACAGTATATGGATATTTATTATTATTGTTTGTAGGTGTCAGAAAGGATTTTAAAGTCTATTAACGATGATGGGGTGACAGTGCTGTCAATTGGGGTTAATGTAGAACAAAACAATACAATTTAATCTTTGATAATAGTGTTTCATAATCACCCACTCACTGGTCCTGCGTGAAGCAGCATTTGTAGTATTTTTAAAGGAAATGGGTTTTGAACCTGATTTGGCTTGGTTTGTCTAAGTATTTAATTAATTTCTTTGTATTGAATTACTCTCGCTTTACAGTTTGTGAAGTTTGCTAACATCGAAGAGGACACTCCTTCGTATCATCGCAGCTATGATTTCTTTGTGTCACGGTTTAGTGAGATGTGCCATTCCAACTATGAGGACCCTGACATCCGCACCAAGTGAGCAAACACACACGCACAAATCTGGCATTGTACAGACATTTAGTTAGTTAACTGTACATGTATTCATACCAAATATTATTGGTAGTCTTATCTTTCAAATTATGCCAAATTCTTCCCCCTTATTCTTTATTACTATTTTTAACATGAAATAAAAATCACGCTTCATGTAAATGCATTTCATTTGCAATGTCACATGCAAGCCGTCAATGTCTAGTGACCAATGTCCATAAATAAAGTCTAGATAAGAGCTTTTTGCAAAATATTAAAGGATACACTCATTATATTTTACTTTATCTGTTAGTGATGTCTTAGTTATTGTGTTTAAATAAATCTGTTATGAAACAAGTTACGACAGCCACTGTGTAAATTAATATATTTCAACAACAAATAGAAATGTTCAATTTAAAAATGGCATTATGTGCAATATGTTTGCATACAATTTGTTTATGCTAGTTGTTAATATATTTTAAAAAACTATAAATTAAAACTCTATAGCAATGTAAAAGGCCTCTTTATAGTTTAGAATGGAAACAGAAGTAAACATTAATTAGAATTTAATTTATTTAAGGAATAAGCAATATGTTGAGTAAACCACTGTTTAATAATAATAATACTAAAAAAAACAATAATAAAGATTTATGTTTAGTTTTTCCCCCTGCTAAAGCGAAACCATTACAAACTTTGATGTCAAAATTAAGGTATGTACTATTTGTGTACCCTGATAGATGGGTGGTTAGATAGAGAACATTAAATGGAATACACACTATATACATACTATACACACATTTTTCCATCTAATTGAACACTTCCGCATCGCAGAATCCGAATGGCTGGCATCAAAGGTCTACAGGGAGTAGTGAGGAAGACCGTAAACGATGAGTTACAAGCGAACATCTGGGACCCTCAGCACATGGACAAGATCGTCCCCTCACTGCTCTTCAATCTGCAGTCTGGTGAAGGCACAGAGAGGTGAGAGTGTTGCGCTAATAATTGACTCATATGGGACACAAACTTGTCTTCCTCCAGAAATGCTTGGCAGCTCTCGTGGCGGGATCCTCCGTTGAGCCACATCATTTACATTTACTAATTGTGTGTATACAAAATGCACATCCAAGTAATATTATCTGTATGAAATTATCTTGTAATTACAAGCAGTTCTGATTGGTTCAGCCATGAAGGCCCACTCCTTTCTAGAAGCATTTCATGCATTTCAACTGCCATTCTGCCTGCTTATTCTATTTGTGTGGGTGAGAATGCTGTCTTTGCACCAACAGTCAGATCACACCAGGATAACTGTAGTGATCATGTGACTTTCCTTTTGGTTTTCCTCATTCACATATATTTTTTTTACTTTACACTTTTCTGTTTTTAATATTACTAGGCTCTATTAAGTCAAGTCAAGTCACTTTTATTTATATAGCGCTTTTAACAACACAGATTGTAGCAAAGCACTGAACATTATCAAGTAGAACAACAGAGTAATGGTAATGTATAATGACGAGAATTAAAC